>QWTY01001809.1:0-11185 GCA_008033365.1 Pseudorectes ferrugineus | reverse complement strand
CAGACAAGCCCTGATTGCTCTGCTGGTCTGAGGAGGACACTCAAAGGACCAGCCCTGCCCTCAGAGAAGAAACAGACCTTTGCTGATACGTGCGTTTCTCTTTGTTGCTGTGGGATTATTTATGGATAAAGTAGACCCCTCAGATGTATTCCACCTGTAAATTCCCAAAGCCACAAAACAGGCATTTAGTTTTGAGAAAAGTACTTTGCATATCACTAAATTTGCCAAGGGCTGCAAAAATTGCCTATAGCTCTGCTCTTTCTGAAAGAATAGAGAGCAAACACTAGCAAAGAAGTTTGCTGAGACTCATCCAGGCTGTGGTGGCTCAGGAAAGATCAAATCCCCCCATCCTTCCTGCAACACCAGATGCACAGGGACCCTGTTCTGCATGTGGTCATTTGATGTCCCGAGGTGTAACTCCTCGCCCCAGGGGAACCAGAGGCTGAGGCTGGTGGTGGAAGGGTGACACCGACTCCGAAATGGTGCCTGTCGTGCCACACTGCAGGCAGGTGCTCTGTGTCTCTGCCTTTCTTCCTGCTCAGGGATTTTCACAGGGAAAATTGCTTTTTCTGAAAAGCAATGGAAATTCTTGTGGGGAAATGTTCTATTTTTAATCAGACTTGGTCCTTCGTTACCAACTCATTAGAGGGACCATCAGCCACCTACACCTGTACCAAGGCAGATTAAAAGAATACGATTTTAATCTAATAGCACTTTTTCAATTACTTTCTGTAGCTGTAAATGACAGTGAGACTACAGCACGTTCCTCTCTAGAGATCTGACTTAAATTACATTCATATATCATATATCATCTCTTCAGTTTAGTTTGAGATTTAGAAACTACATCAGTAATCATGTCATTTAACCAAATCAAATTATCTTCCCTAGATTTGGAGCAAGAGACAGTTTTAAACTCATGCAAAATGAAAAACAAAGCAAAAAAAACTAGACTTCAAATTTGGCTTTGAGTGGTTAAAATAAATTTCCTATACAATTTCAATAAATATATAACTAGGGGTCTGAATGAGTACACAAGAAGCTAGGCTCCCATACTCAGGAGCTCAATTTATCTCATCATTCAGAATCTAGGCCTTCTTAATGAGTTTTTAGGGGCTCATTTAGACTGTTACAAATATTTTTTGCTCTTTCAAAGTCATCTGGCTTTCCTTTTTTCTGTTTTATCTTGATTTAATATACCATAATAATTCCGCTCTCAATCTTTCAAGTATCAGTATGTATCAAATAACTATCTGAGAGCCTTCATGCTGCCTTTAAAAATACTCATCCCTCCCATCTGGTACTAAGTGCTTTAATCACATTTTTCCTTCTTGTGGCTATTGCAGTCCTGCCAGTGTGTTTCATGGTAGGTGGATACGGTTGGGCATGGGGTAATTCTGATGATGAGCTGGGATTGATATAATTATTCCTGTTACTTTTTTTACAAATACAAGCAAGGAAACAATAGAAAACTTGTATATACATATATATATCCTGTGTGAGAAGATATCTAGGCTACCCGAGATAGATTGCTGGGGTACCATAAGGGATCTTGCCACAAGGCAGTGAACAGGGAAGAACTGGAACTCAACAGGAAAAATTTTTTTGTTCAGTCATATTGCACTGCTCTGAAACAAAATAAATCTTACTTAAATCTATGTAGGGCCTTTTTTTCTGTGTTGTACTGGGATGCAGGTGCCCTTGAACCATGCAAAAATTGGAGTGACAAAAGCTTAGCATTGTTGCTTTTGCTTGGCCCTCATGGAGATTCTACTTCTAAAAACCCTCTACTTAAAAAGCTCTAGTAAAATTGAAAAAATATATATTTATGGCAAATCGATCCTATTACAAGGGGTGGGTCCCCAGGGTTGGTCTATATCTTCAGATAGCAGAATGAAGACAGGTCATCTATGCAGTCCATCACATTAACTAACCACTACCTCCTCAGTGGTACCTCAGTAGAGTTTCAAACAGGCTATGCTACCTTAGGGGAAGCCAGGTGTCATTACTGAGTGGAGAAAAAGAATACAGAGGGCAAAGGACAAAAAAGCTGAAACACTACTTTTTGGCACAGTGAGTGAAACCCTGGTTTCTCTGTCCTTTTCCTTTTCACTCGAGTGCCTATCTAGAAGACCCAAAAATATCCCACCTCTTCCTTTTTGCTTTTTTACCAGCCCACTGAACTTTTCTTTACTTCCTGCAAAGTAGGAGTGGTGGTGTGTGTTGCCATCCACCACTGAACATCATCAGTGATGCTCATGTTGAGGCTGAACTGTGTCCTCTGTGCTCTCAGTTGAAGCCTTAAACAAATGGGAAGAAAAGGGATAACCCTTCCACCAAGGTGGTTGAGAGTCATATCTGCTGAGCACCCCTTGAGGATGGCTCATTTCTACATCCAGTGGAAGCAGAACAGGGAGCAAGGTGTGTGAGATGTGTGGCTACTCAGTACCATTGAGGGTCAAGAGCTCCAACTTATCTTGGGACAAGTTCAGGCAAATTCGATGACAAACCACAGACTTCATAGAGGCTTTAGTCTTCCCAGGAATGAGAAGAAGCTGGGCAAAGAGTTTGAGGACCACATTTCCTGTTTAAGGGTTTAAATACGATGCAGTACTGTGACCTTCATGGATCTAACTTTAGGTCCTTCTGGACAGAGTCTAAGCCAACAGTAAATCCATGCAGTCAAAGAAGTTAATTTTTGGAAAGGAAAACTATCCTGTCTATTCCTACAGTTAAAAGGGCTCCCAACACTCTGTTTTGGCTTTTCTGTCATGATAAAAAGATTTCATTATGACATAACAACATGGAACAGTTTCAGTGTGAGGAATTGAGACCTCATGTATCACAGGATGGTGCTGTACTAATCCAGACCAGCACTCTTAGATAGCTGCACTTAAGTAGAAGCTGTTGAACCTGGCCTTTGCTTTTATTCACAGAGACAACTGCAAGGAAGAACAGACAGTAAAAAGCAGTGATTCATTCAAGCTAGACCAGGGACGTACATCTTCAGTGTTTCCTCATCTACACTGCTTTATGGGCTATACATTTTCTGCCTTTCTCTTTCCACACTTGGTCTCCCACCATTTACATGCCACTGTAGGCAATGTGCCAGATTGCCACTTAAAACACGAAAAATCAGAAAAGAGGAAAGAGAGGCACAAATAAAAGGTAGGCCTGCAGCACTCGCATCTCTGTGTCCTTTCCTGACAAGCAGCACTTCCATTTGTGTTGGGGTGCCGGTTTTATCAAACTTCTGACTTGTATCAATTTTTAGCAGCATGGATAATTTATTGCATCTAGGATGATAGAAAACCAGCTTTATACATCATTCAGCTTGCAAAAGATGTGTAGCTTCAGTTCCTTAATGGTGTCATTTTGGCTGAATGCTATTAACAGATTACCCCTGCCTAGGGCAGTGGAGCATGTGCAGCAGAAAGATAACCTTGTGTTCGTAATTTAATATTAACTGTTTTCTCCATAGTACCTCTTTCCAGTACATTAACAACAAACCAATATGGCCTTGTCCCCTGCGGTCGTATTCTTCAGCAAAAAAATGGATTACATGATAGCAAGTTCCTGAAGATTTCCAATGAAGTATTACAAATCACTCAACGTCTGCTCTGCAGAAATAAAAAATAAACAGGCTTAGATTCAATCAAATGTAATTCCTCCAATTTAGCTTTACTGCACTTCAAAGGGTGCTCTTATTAATGTCTTGGTGAAAAAATGTAACAGTAATTTTTCCCTCTTCTTATACTGAAAGCCTCCAGTTGTGTTCAACATACAGTGAGATCAAGAATTTTTTTTTTTTTTTTATGAATACTCTGACACAGTTTGATATAAAAGTGTAAGCCATTTACAGAAAACTCTTTATGGAATTTTTATCCTATTCCATTCCCGGGAGCTAAATTTATATCCTGCATTAGCTATCATAGCACTAGAGTATTAGTCTTCTTGCAAGCAGTTCAGGGCAGTCTGAGGGCCCTATCACTCTCTACCACTCACATACACAGGCATTATGGGTTTATCTCATCTTCTGCAGCAAGTACTAGGCCCAATTCATTCCTTTAGGCTACTTTACTAATAACTTATTCCTTATCAGGGCCTCTCCACCTCAGCTTGTGATCAAAGACCCAATTAATGGAATGGAGAAAGGTGAAGCATTCAAATAATGGAGACAGCTGTTTTTCTCTGTTAGAGAAAATCCATTTGTATTGTTATCACAAGCTCCAAGTTCTGCAGCTTCTGTTTAATTCAGTCTCCCTCTATTTCTGCTGATGATAAAAAGTCACAATGAACTCAGAAGAGAATGGCAGAAATATCACTATATTTCAACTCAGCCTGGGTGTTATCAACTTGAAAGTGAAAATACAAGCAGATAAGGAGAGGAAATGTCCAACAAAGACCATATCAAATTTTCAAAAATTGTACTTGCATGCAGCATTCTTCAGTCACCTTTCTGAATGTTTTTGAGATCCCAATATATGCTCCCTATGTCGGCTGCTTGAATCAGAGGAGCAGAGAGTGATAATATCATGGGTCCCACCTCAACTGAAAAGTAATTAAAGAGGAAGAGGAATCATAATTGGCTGGCAAGAACATTGTCAGTGACCTGCAGTTTGTTCTGAGCCTTGGTGTCCAGGACCCCAGAGCTGAGCTGGGTGTTTATGTCACCACCACTGGTGAATGAGGTTAGTTTCTTTACCTGATAGTAAAGGGCTGTGCCATGCTCAAGCCTGATGCTAAACTTTCTCCTTAACAGTCTCCTAGGTGTAAATCTGCCCAGACTATGGCAAATGAACCTACACACTCGATGTTACAGCACTTCGTTTCATAGTCATGTAAAGGCCACATTACCATTCTCTTCCTCACCCCCTTGTAATCATGTTGTCACACTGTCACATGCAGGGATATACATGGGCAGAACACTGTGATTACACTTAATTGAACTACAGAAGACTTGCGAGTTTAAAGTACAATGGTGAATACCAATTATGCATTCTTAAAAATGGCACTATGCAAAAGGAAGCTGGAGGATGCACCTACTCGATACGCTCTGTGTGCGTGAGCGTGCAAGGAACATCCTGCTCCATTTCACAGTAGCTGTTATTGCTTTTCTTATATGCAGACTAAGTGTTATTTAGAGATTGCTAGGCTATTCACATGCTGGGGGGCGGGGGGTGGTGTGGAGTTTTTTTGATTAGTTGGGAAACCTTTGGATTTGGTGCTTCAGAAATGAGGACTAAAAACTGCTACATTTCAGTTCTCTGCTGAGTGTGGACAATGAGCACAATAAACAGGCACAAAGCTGCAGTGTATGCGATGAGTTAAGACAGCAAAGCCTTTCCCAGGCTGACTGTTCACAGGGGATCACAGAATCTGTGTTAGGCTGAATAAGGAAAAATGCATTATGCATTTGCATGTATGATGAACATTTAAAAAAGGACTGTGTGGAAACAAAGAATGATTCATAATAAACATGGAATGGTGAACATTTTGTACTCAACTGTAGTTTTTGAATCTACATAGCCACCAAACATTGCCATTTTAACATAGAAGTTTCACATTTGATATTGAGTAGGCCAGCTGAATAACATTACTTGTTTGCACATCAGGAGTTTCCTTATCCTCCCTCCCTGTTAGTAAACCCACATCCAACAAATAAAGAAAATAAAAAGCTGCACTTAAAACAATATCATGCATAAAATCTACAACTATCAATAATTTCCCATTGGAATAGTAAAATGTATGGATACAAACATAATTTTACGTGTGTCTGTGGAATGGAAAACACAAAGAATGATGAAAATTGACATTAGGGTCTTCCATCAGGAATAAATTTGTAATTCTGCTCCACCTGTAGACATCGCTGTTATAATGTACCAAAAGGGAGTGCAGCTATGAAGTCTCTTTTTTTCCCCATACTTCAGCAGCTTCTGTACAATGAAACCAGTCTTGAGGAATTATTCAAGGGTCTGAGAAAAATCTTAATGAAAGTATATTTCTCATAAAGGCAAACCAGAATCACATGTATTGGGCAACCTTAGGGTGGTCTTGTAAGATGTGAAGTGACTTAAGGGTGGTCTCTTACACTGGTCTCCCTAGATAGTAAAACACTAATGACAGCCCATGGCACTGAATGGCACAATTGTAAATGAAAATTATGCAACCTGCTTCTAGGTCCCACCCCAGCTCCTGGAACTAAACAAGCAATAAGACTGCTAAAGGAGAAATCCTAGCAAGAAAGGTTCAGGGGAGCCAAAGACCTGAAAAATTTTCCAATAGCCAACTGTACTGGATTCTGAGGGGAGTGAGTGGGATGATCTTATTCTAGCCAAAGTTTAGAAGAAAAGTAAGTAAACACTTCTCCACTCTCAGATATAGCACTGCACCTGTTTCAGAAGCACTGTTGGCTTCTGAAAGATTTTTTCTCATGACAGCAGATGAGCTTCCAGGGTGAAATTTTCTCTCTACCTTGAATATCTAGAAATATTTACGTATTCTTAATATAATTTTTCTGGTTCAGTCAAAAGATTTTACTATCTAGCTAATTTCTTTAAAGACATCTGAAGAGAGAAGAGTAATTACATTTTTTGCTAGCTAGTGAATCTTCATGTACCCATCTTTATCCTGTGAAACAAGGTCTTTTTTGTCTGCACTGCTACAGTATAGCTTGGCAGTGAACTTTGGCCTGGGCAGTGAGATGGTTTGCCCTGCTTAGGAGGAGGTCCAGTCTCCTCCTCCAGCATTGCTCAGACAGGCTGGGCTGAAGGATTGCTACTCTCAGATGTACCAGGTAAACAAAGATGTTCTCTCTCCTCCAAGGGCATCTGGAAATAATGCAGCCAAGTTAATGAAGTTACACTAATATACAACTAATAGCAAGAAAAGACATAGGCCTGGGGTTATATACTCAGATTGGGCAACCTATCAGCCGAAGTAAAGCCTTCATGAAAACTCTGATGGGAATTAATTTTCCAAATGCCCATTTGCAATTTTATAGCAACAACTTTGGCTGGCTTCTGCTCTCATTTCCATTCCTGCGGCTGCAGCAGCCTCTGTGTATTTACAGCAGAGAGCACAATGTAACCTTTGTCTTTTCAGGAATTTGGCTGAGAAGGTTGTGCAGCTGCAAATGGATCCAGGTGCTGAGGCAGACAGCCAGGAATGGCTGGGACACCAAGGGAAGTGGCAGCCTTCACACCTGGTCACCTGAGCTCTCAGCGTCTCTGCGGCAAAGCAAACATGCATTGCCCCACCCTGCATCCCTCCTCCCACCTCTGTGCTCAGCACTCTTAAGGCTTTTTTTTTTCTAGAATTGCGCTTCTCTTTGATTTTGCATATTACCTTCAGTGATTTTTATGTGGAGAGTTAAAACATGAAGAGCTAGAGCAGAGCTTATGTTGAAGAATGTTCTCCAGTAGCTTTAATATTATAAGATCCTGTTGTTCTCAAATCCAATTTTACTGTACTATTAGGAGAATCCTAGTCTGTAAATTGTGAAACACAGTAGCTGCCACAATAAAACCCCAACATTTGATAAACATTGCAATTTATCTTTGGCTAGCTGGTATCACTATATTTGTTCTTCTGCAAGCAGCAAATTATTCAAGTGTTTGATACTGTACTTGGATAATACTCTGAAGTTTTGAGCCCCCTTGTAATTCAACAAATGAAATTAAATCCCCAAATCCATCTCTGAAAAAACAGCATAACCATAATATATGAACTTCCCTATGAACTTATGAACCATGCTCAGCTTTTTCTTTGGATTTCAAGAAGATGTAATCAGAAAGCCAAGACAGAGCAAAAAGGTCTGTTATTGGAAAGTTTTAGGTGTATTTAGACTTTTTAATAGGAATGTTGGGACTACCATAAGAATTATAGGCATGGGCCTGATAAATGAAGAGTGTTCAGGGGTTTACAGCTGGATTTTTTCCTCTTTCTTTGCACTGCTGCTTACACCTAGTCCATGAGGAATAAAAGTGAGGCAGATTAAGAAAATAAATATCAGCTTAAAATATCAAGTCTTGAAATAATATTCAGTTCTGCTCTAGCTCTTCACAGCCTAATTTCCTACTTCAAAAATGCTAAAAGTCTTTATGGTTGGATGTACAGTTGTGAAAATTCAGGTATTTGGGTGTTTGTTTGCTAGGTTTTATAGTAAAATATCGTCCATCTTTCTTAACGTCACATAAAGACTCACTCCTGAAAGGCAGAAATCATCCTGGGGGAAGCAAGTGGCCTTAGCTCCAATTTAAGCAGTTACAGTGGAGGGCTGGATAGTCTCACACCCTTCTCCACTAAGACCTGTGCCAAAGTCTCTAGAAACAGCATGCTTTTTCCAGTGCCACTGTCCTCCTGTAATCATAGTCTAAGAGCTGGCTTGTCCCTTAAGAACCCAGTTTTATGGGTTTTCATTGGGCTCAAAGCGCCAGAAGCCTTAAGAGATTTTTACTTCCTGTCCACAAATGGCAGACAAATGAGGTTAAACAGGAGCAAGACTCTGCCAGTCCAAGTGCTGCTTTCATATTCTTCCTTCCCCACAAGGGATTGAAAAGATGGAGTCCAAGGATGGAAAAGGACTCTACCTGAGACAAGGGTTATACAGTGGGAATTCTGTAGCCTTTATAAAACACCTGGCATGCAAAATTGATAATGTTTCAGTCTGGCGCTTAAATCCATCCCTATGCCTGTCTTCATTCATCAGCACCTCCTCATCAAGAAGTTTTATGAAATATTCCATTTTTTCCTTCTTTGGGTAATCTTTTTGACTTGTGCTTTTAATATTTAATAATTACCCACACATGATTTAACCCTGCTACAAATGAGATTTCAAGTCAGCATCTGCTCCAACTTCATGTTACTCAGAGACTTCAAGTTCCTGATGACATACATATGTGACTTGTTTTGCCAAGTCTGCATACTCCAACAGCACAGCTTCAGAAGTAACTTCCACTCCCTCCCTCCTCTCTCCTTCTCACATGTGTTTGTTCACAACATATTCAGTCCCTTCCCTAATTTTTTTCTTGTTCAGGCATCAAAAATAGCTTTTATAGCTTGATAGCAAATTTTATATACAGGCCAGCAGTTTTGAGATAGATGACGCTTTTCATTTATTATTATTACTGTTGTCTGAAGACCTGAAGATAAGATGGATGTTGCATTCACAGCAAATACTGGATAAAATGCTGCTCCCATTGAAATCACCGGAGTTTTCAGCACTGACTTCAGTTAGGACAGGCTTTCCTCACCATCTTTGTCACAGGCTGTACAATACTGGATTCTTATTTTCTGAAACTAACTTTGTTTATTTCCCTGTTTTCTCTTAGTCAAAGCAAAGTATTAAAACAACTCACCAGGGAGCCTCCAGTCACAGGGACAATGAAAGGTGAATCTATCTTAAGCGGTAAGAGGAATTTCCCTGATGTTGCCCATTTACTACACACAAAGGACAAGCCTTGGGTGAATCAGCCCTTCCCGTACTTTGTTCAATGGTGATACAGGCCATAAAATCAATGAACTGAGATAATTTGGGGGGAAAATCCTCTTTTCTGTCTTCTTCCACAGAAAGGAAAAGCAGACTTGAGACTAAAAATTGTTATCGCTCTCCAGTTATCCAAAAATGTCTCCCAAAACACAAGATGTGTCAAGTGGTTAATACCTTTTGAACTTTCCTTTGAGCTTTCCTCTGTGGTTAGGGCCCTCTGAGCCTGCGACATAGCAGCTGACAGTGATTAAGTTTCTGTATGCACACACAGTTCAAACTGCACTTAGAAAAGCCACATTTGGTCATTGTTTACTTAAGTTTGCAGCAACAAATACAGATGCGTGGATTTGAATGTACACCTGGCATTAATCAGCTGCTGCTATTTCACAGCTGCCTCCAAGCAAGGCAAAATGCTGGAGTGGAAATATGGTTTCAGAATAACCAGAAACCTTTAAGGGACTCACATGGAGGAGGGGGAGCCTCCCTTACAACATTTGCTTCCAGCTTGTTTCAGTCTCCAGAGTCACTTGTTTTTTTCCTGAGTTAAATCCCTCCTTATATGAAGAGATCTACAGTTTTTCAGCTGAAGCATGTGTATATATATGTATGTATGTGCACACACATGCTTCCAGAATCTGCACAGATCCTGTCTGAAACTGGAAAGGGCCCACACATGCTATAACCAGGGGCCACGGAGACCTGAAAAGGCAAAGATCAGTAAAACTGAAGTGGTGCCCACCTTTTCTAACACATTTTGGGAGATTTCCAGGGCTGGAGGTGTAATACTACCTCCATCACTCAACCCCAGATATAACAGATCAGAGAGGGTTAAAAAAAGTTCTAATTCCTAATGCAATCTCGTTTGATTGAATTGAATCTCATTTCTTCCTGTTGTTGATGGACATGGAGGACAGCCAGTTCCGAGGACGGGAGGACAGGGTTGCTGGGAGAGCCAGCGCCAGCTGCTGCAGGGAGACGAGCAGGTGCCTCAGCAGCCTAGGGGAGGCCATCCATCCATCCATCCATCCATCCATCCATCCATCCATCCATCCATCCATCCATCCATCCATCCATCCATCCCCCATCCCATGGCACTGCAGCAGCACCAACACAGCAGGCTGCAGACTAAGTGGGTCACTTGTTGCAGGCACGTGCTACCCAGGCTTGTAGCATCTTCCCAGCCTGCCTGCTGCTGCCAGATGGAGTTTAGGATGTTTGGCTCTCAGCTGCGAGCCCCAGTGGGGATTTCCCACCTTTACAATGTCTTTCTCAGCCATGAAATTTTCCTGCGCTGAGTTCAGCAGAAGCACTCAGGCTAAGAAGGTCCTTCCTCCAGGACAGACCATTTCTTCTAGAAAATAATTTTCTTCAGGTATAAAGCAGCCAGTTTGTTTGGTTTTTAAGTTTTCAAAGGTGTTGCAACACCAGGCATATCTGAGGGAGCAGCGCTAAATATTCAGGCTCATTAGGCAGCAGCAGTTGTTGATCATCCTCTGCATAAGGTATTGGTAGCATGTAAGGGAGGCAAAACAGGCATTCAGCAGTGACAGTTTTCACTAACGAGGTCTGACATATATATTTATCTGTTCTCTGGTTAGATGGTGAACAATGTGCGAGTTTTGGTGAATTTACAATATTTCTGACAAATAGCTAGAGAATGAAAACTGAATTTAAAAAGACAGTAAAAATAAGAAACAC
>QWTY01001808.1:0-42916 GCA_008033365.1 Pseudorectes ferrugineus | reverse complement strand
GCCGCGCCGGGGGGCGGGGTCCGAGCGGCGCGCGGGGTCACGTGCCCACAACGCCTTCACGTGCCGCCGCCGCCGGCCGCGCGCAGGCGCTGTGGGACGTGGGGAGGATGAGGAGGTGGCGGCGGCGGGCGGTGCTGGTTGTCGGGTCTGGCCGCGCCGCTGCTCGGGATCAGCCCCGCGGGCGGGCGGGTTCGCTGCGGACACTCCCGCTGGAGCCTCGCCGCTCGGGGTGCCGTGTCCGGCGGCTGGCGGGGGCGGAGAGAGGAGGGGTGGACGGAGCTTCCTCCGGCAGAAAAGCAGCGCGAGCTGCGGGTGGATTTTGGGGCTGGGGGCTTCCGGCGAGGAGCCGCGACTCCCGAGGAGAATCCCGAGCCGGCGTTTCCTTTCTCGCAGCGTCCCCGCCGCAGCAAGCGGGGCAGCTCCCCCGGGCTTGCGGGTGCCTGGGGACGGCGGTCGCGGCTGGCTCGGCTCGGTCCTGTTGGCCGGAGAGTGACACCGGTGCGCTCCGGGTACCCCTGTAACGCCGGAACCCGGCGGCTCCTCCCGCTGCTCTGGCACGTCGCTGACCTCCCGCATCCCGCAGGAGTCCGTGACTGCCCAGGAGTTTGCGTTGCCGCTGTGGCGAGGGGTTCCTCTGAACGAGGGTTGGGTGGTAAATGCACCGTTCAGGTAAAATATTTCGTAACTCCGGTGTTTAATTCATCAAATGCACAGGTGTTTCTGGAGATTGCTGTATTTTTGAATTTGTGATCTTTGAAACCAAGTAAAATCAATAGGATCAAATGCTGAAAGTGTTTTTTTTAAGGAAGGAAAATAACATTCCAGATACTTTGCCCAAATAAAAATCATGTGCTTCATTTTATCGCCAGCCCTATATTAAACCTGTGCAAGTCCCAGGCAGAGAAACTGCTGTGCTGATATTGGTCTTCTCTCTTCTCCCTGGTTTCTGCTGCCAAACCCTCAGCCCTTCATTATGTTTCTGCCAAATGCAGAACTAGTGCTTTTTCCTCGGTTTGCTCACATGAGTAATCCTTACCTCCTGGGAGTTCACTTGCAGCAATTTTGTGCAAGTGGGGCTTTGCAGAGTTTGGATCAATTGTTCCAGTCCAGCTGTGCATTCCCGTTCATTGTCCCTTTCAGTGTGGGAGGAAGAACAGCCAGTTTGAACATACAGTTAGAGGTGACATAACTGCATCAAATATAAACAAAATAACAAATGTCTGGGGCTGGTAAAATAGGTATTTGTTTTAAAAACAAGTATGAAAAAATTCTATACCTCAATAGAATTTTGTTAAAATCTTCAAAAAAATAATGGGTCATTGGAAAATTCTCACTGCATCTACAGGGATGCCAGATGCCTCTGAAATTTGGAGGCCACTTTAGTTTGCTTCTATTAGTGGATTGAATAAATTATTTTCATGCTGTCTATCTCATTTATTCTCTTAAATGGAAAAACCTTAGGCTGGTATGCGGTCATGACAGAGGATTAAAAGTAAGGAACATCTCTGTTCATCTTTGTTCTGTCACCAGTTGCTGTGTAATCCTGGGCAGATCACTTCATCACTGCTAGCTCAGCTCCTTCATCTGTACAGAGGAAACTGCAAAGTGTTGCAGCCACCTGTAGTTTTGGGGAGCTGCAGCAGGAAGATGCTGCACATGCACCACAGGTTCACTTGGTGTTGGTGGAGGGAATGCCCAGGATTCCTGTGCTCCAGTTAAACAATGCTTTTATTAAGATGGTGCTGGGCTCTGAGGGTTTCTCCCCCTGTATCTTCATGCTTTCAAAACAAGTGATTTGGATTGTGTCACTTCAGTGTCCAAATCCTCCGTGATTTTCACAGCCCTTTGGCTTTGTGGACAGGAATGACCGTAGAGCATCCCGGCATAATCAGCACTTTACCCACTTACTAACATATGTTTGAGAATTGGATTTATCAACCATGAGGTGGAAATGCTCCAAGGACCGTGACTGACTGGGTCATGGGATGCCTGCTGGGATCAGTCGTGGCAGCTGGGTGTGCTGGAAGGATGAGAGGGTGAGGAATGCTAACCTTTCCTCCCATCCATTTCAGGCTGTACGACCTGGAAACACTTCCTCCCCTGTTTGACCTCTGCCCTCGGCTTGCACCCCATGCACAGTCCCTGTGCCCATCTCAGTAGATCCGGAGAGCTTTCATGGATGTGATGCACAGAGAAGGGAGGAGTCATGCTCAGAACTGGAGCTGTAGGGTACACAGCCCAGACAGTCAGTCTGGGGGGAAACTCCGGTGTTCCCATATACATATATCCCCTGTCTAAAAAAACACTCAAAAAACAATTCCGGGTAGAATTTGCACAATGGATAAGTTCCCTGCTTTTGTTTTCCTCAGCACAGCAGAAAGACCTGCAGAAATGCTTAGATAACTAACAAGTAATTTGGAATCCTCACTCTACTGTGGTGCAAACCTGAGTGTCTGGAATGCCTGTTTGTGCTACCCTTTTCATTTATTATAACAGAGTAAATGTAAGAAGAAAAAAGAACATCTCTGTCCTTTTAAATCAATGCAGGGAAAGATAAATCAGGGCTTCAGCCTTGTCTTGATATTAAGAGCCTTTCCTAATTTTTTTCTTCTGAGAATAGGATGTAAAACTGATATTGGTATCTATGAAACAATATCTCTGCTTCATGTTCATACTGAAATAGCTTCCACTTTCTCAGACTTGCAAAATTTCCAGCACATTAATTTGGCACAAATGATTTATAGCTGATGAGCAATTAAAGTAGTTAAATAACTTCTTTCCAGCATCTCAGGCTTTGTGACTAGACTATGAAATGATTTTTCAAGCTTGCTCTATCATTACAGGATAGTGGTGGGATGAATTCACAGGAGAAATTTATTCTTCCTTGCAGACCCAGCATCTGCTCTCACTGCAAACTGGAGCACTGCTTGCATTCCCCAGATAATTTTCTCAGCGTACATTTTGTACAGTCTTTCTTTGGACCTACAAGAGAGCTTTAGTCTGAATTTCAGTGACAGTTTACTCTGACATTACAAAGTCCTCCCAAAATACCTGTTCTGCCTGGAACCTTTGATGTAGACTGATGCTTTACTTAGACCTGTCAAGGTATTTCAGAACTAGCAGCAAACAAAACAATTTTTAAAATTATTTTTATATTTGGAAGGGCAGCTCTCAGAGGCAAGTGTGGTAGAGAAAAATCACATGAAAGTACTGGCTACAAAGAGTCCTCACCTCCAAGTTGTTTAAATGTCAGCAGACGACATTTAGCTAACCATGTCTTGATTCTGTTATAATGGAGGTGGAAAGAACCAGAGGAGCTTCATGTAGACACTTCACCTTTTAGGAAAGGACATGACAGGTATAGTTGTCAACCCTGTTTTGTCTAGGAAGGAACAAATAGCTTGGAAATGAGCAGAAAAGGAAGGAAAAAAAACCAAAAATCAAGAGATCCACTTCTGACCATATAGCTGGAAGCTGCACTAGGCTATTTGCTTGTAAGATCCTTGTGGGATTCCCCTTTATAAACTTAATTAAAACGTGCACTGACCCATGTGTGACACGATTCTCTTCACTACCACCTAGTGGGAAACTCCTTCATAACCCAACTCCAGAGCTGCTCCTGCTCTCCACCCTCACTCTCAGCCTGATGGTTAGAAACAGGGTATAAGTGGAGGGAGAAAATGATAGATGACTGGGAAGGAGGACACAGTCTTGTTTCCACATACAGGTAAAGGAATGTGTAGAGAAAGTCTGTAATTTAAACCCATTCTGCCCCATGGATTTACCACACCACAACTCCAAGCTCTGCATCCAGCCCAGCCCACTGATGAAAAAACCCAGCTTCCTTCTCAGTAAAATCACATTTTTCAATTATAATCACATATTTACACCAAAGACTACTACATTAGAACCGAAATGGGTATATATTGGAAACATTAAAACCATGTATTCAAGCAAGTCCTTCCCCACTGAGATACTCGGGGTTTGCACAAATAGCTGAAATCCAACCCTATGAAAACAACATATAAATGACAATTATCTCAGATTTTTCACACTCCTGTGTGCCTTTTGGGACTAAGCTCCCAACGCACAAATAATAATCAGTTTTGGTACTCATGTAGCTTTTTTCCCCCCAATAATAGAAAAAAGGGTGAACATTATCATAATAGCTCTCACATTTCAAGGAGGGGATTATGTTAATGTCATTCAGGCCAGTAAAGCATTTAGCAGTCACAGCAAGAAGAACAGTAAAATGGTAAAGAATTATTAAAAGAACCATTTCTCTGTGTTTCATTTGCTAATGGCAATTTTACCACCCTATTCAGGGAACTATATGGGCTCCCTCTAGTAGCACTTTTATCATAAATATATTTTAGCTTTTTTTCCTTCTCTGTATGCTCCTTGAAGCCACATTACACTGGCTTTGTACCAGCAAATTACTGTGTTTTTCATCATGTACACTTAATAATGGATGTAATTCAGTAAACTAAGACATCAGAGGTAAAAATGGTGTTGATACAGGAGTCAGGCTTTGGGAGTCTATTCTGCCTTCCATACTGTTCACAGCACTCTGCTGTCCCTTACTGTGGGTTTGCCCTAGTGCAATAAGCAGAATACAGACCAGTACATGTAAAGTAAGAATAATGTTCCTATTGTGTACCCATTCATACTTTCATGCAATGTTTTCAGCATTGAGTAATTCACTTTATTAGATACAGGGGAGGAGAGATTACTTTGAAACAGTTAAAACAAAACCAAATACCACAAACATGAGAAAAATGAGCAGGTATCACTTGGTGTCTTCAAACTTTAAGTTTCCCCTGTTACAATTACCAAGATCACATTAACCAGAGTGACTTCAGAATCAAGTCGTGGCCTGGGAAATTGTTACAATTAAGGAAATCAACATATAGTAAGCACTGGTAATAGATAAAAATGGGTATAGGAAACCCAAGACCCCTTATTTCAAATATTCATCCTCAAGGCACAATCCCTGAGTACAATTCAGCTACAGGAGAACATTGTCTGATTATGGCACTCTGCAACTGAGCTCTTCCTCCAATAGAACTAGCTGATTAAAGCTTCCACCCTTGACCTCTGCTATTCTCTCATCACCTCACAACTGCACTTGTAATAATCTCAGAATATGATATTGCAATCCTTAGTGCCAGGCTATAAAATAGGGATGCTGGCTAATTCACAACAGGAATCCCCCTTCAGTCTGACCACTAGCTATTTTTAACATTTAAGAAACACTGAAAACCTCACTGGTTTTCCTGCACTGAGGAATCTGAAATATTTAATGGGGCTGAACCATTCACTGGCACAGCCTGGCAGGTTCCAATGAATGGAAAGATGAAAGTGGGTAAGTTTATTTGGTTTTTTTGCTAATTGTCCAGGCTTCTGTAGTTTAAAATGGACAATTCTAATAGACCAAGGGAAAAAGCCCTTCAGGATAAAGTGATAGAGAATATTTACCTCCTCCTCAGTATTTGAAAGGTCTCCTTGTTCAGCTAAGCGTTTTCCACATGGCATCCAGTTGTAGCATGCAGGGAGGTACTATCATACAAACAGATGTTTATTTCTGGTTTTATAGACTTCAAAGTTCACCGGTTTCAAAAAAAGCTTCTATAGCTGAAGGTCTTCAAGCAGCAGCCTCAGGACTGTGCATAAGGAATCCTTGAAACCACATCATATAATTTGTTGCTATGCTTTCTTCTCTTTACAGTTTCCATTGACAAATATTGCTGGTTTTTGTTTAACCTTAATGGTCTGTGTCCCCATCCCCCCTCAAACATTCAACAGGTTCATATACCAACAGAACATTGACAATCTTTTAAACAAGAACAGTGGTAATATTTTCCACCTTGGTTTATGTAAAAGAGATCACGATGCCAAAGAGAGGCAGAAATAAGTAACACAGAATGACAGCATCTCCTCTGTCATATATTGCAAGAGCTCCACAATCTGTTGTGTCTGCTTGCAAAATCATTGAATTGTAAGGACATAGCATGCAGAAACTGTATGTCATGGTTGGATACTGTAATTACAATTGAAAAGTACTGTTATCACCCAGTAATGTTGTCATGCCTACCTGGGGGATGGGGGGGAGGAATAAAGGAAAACTGTAATAACAAATAAAATGCATGACAATTGTATCAACACACTGACAGTACAATGCCAAAAAATGCTCACCATTCTTTAAACACTCTTTATTAAGAGTATGACCCCAAAAATCCTTTAGAAGCTGAAGTTGTCTTTTTACATTAATGTTCACATGAATATTTCTTACAATAAATGTTTTTACATGGACTCGGAATGTTTACTCCGTTTTAGCCACACAAAGTCGTCTGTATCCATTAGAGCTTTGTTAACGCCCTGCAGGGAGGGGACGTGGTGCTCTGAGCGCAGACCAGATCTGAAATAAAAGGCAAGAGTTAACACAGTCCCGCCCGGTGCCTGGAGGGAGGAGGGTCCGTCTGCAGGAACCCTGTCCTGCAGCTGCTGACTCAGGAGCCTGGAGAGCTTGGACAGTGGTGCCCACAAGGGAAAACAGGGGCCAAAGTCCTCTGCAGCATTGTCTTGGGACACTGCCCGGTCTGGGGACAGCCCTACCAGGCTCCGTTTAGCTCAGGCTTGATGGGAGTATATAGACACAGGCAGCTGCCCCTGGCAAGCCTCCATTGAGAACAGCTTTACATCCTCCAAGGAATCATTCACATGAGACACTCGTGCATCGAGTCCACATGTGCATGTCAAGTTACTCCCTAATTTAGCCACTCAAAGTAGATACATTCATTTATATCATTTCAGACCAGAAAAGACAATTTAGTCATAAAGACTCCTGGAGAGCTGTATTAAGCGATTCCAGCCAAGCCAGGGATCATGTTTTAGGAAATCACCCAACAGGTGGGAGCAGAACCTCAGAGCAGGGTTGGTATCAAGAAGGGATGGAGGTAGATGATGAAGGGGAACCACAAGCCTGCCCAGAGCACTCGTCAGAAGCAGCAGGGCAGTTGATGATAGAGCAGGGATTTTGAGTATGACCCAACACCCAGGGCTATCCCTTATCAAATAATTGAATCGCAAGCTCAGAGGGGCAAGCCCTGCGATCCCTCAAATTATGTGGGAACACTGCTCCTGCTCATAATTGAGCAATAAACATAGCAAGTTAAAATGGAGGTACTACTCGTATTTGCACATCAAGATACCCAGCAAGCCAACGTCAGAATTGAAAAAGTCACTTAAGACTTGATGCTCTGCCACAGAAGTCAGCTGGAGCTTCAGAACATCCTGCGAGTCTTGGGAATGTTCACATAAAGCCAGTGGTCACCTCCCCCTCTGCTGGGGGTTGCATAAAGGCCAGTGCAGCTGCCAGTGTGGCTCTCTCAGCCCAAAGCCTTTGGCAAGGCCTGACACTGGCTGTATTTCACCACTGCCAAAGCTCCGAGCAGATTCTGTGATATTCCAACGGCAGCACCTTGTCCTGAACCACGGGTAGCCAAGCATGGCTCCTCCTTTTGGCTACACCACCTCCTTCCTTCTCTAAAACTAATGGGGCCAGAAGTAAGCCATGCTTCTCCATCCCCATCTTCCTAGTTTTCTTTCCATAGCTCACTTTTCCATGCTGCAGACTTTCTGTCCCTTCATTTTCTTCTCCTTCTCTCTCCTGCTTCCCTCCCTTTCCCCCTCCCCCTGCTTTCTCTCCCTCTGCACTTTGTGAACTGCAGCGGCAGTGCTGAAGTCCAAAGTTCAGTAACTTGCTAAAGCACACAGATAAATATGAACCTTGGAGAATTTACATTTGCTCCAATGTAAACAGATAGCCAAGGGTCCCTTTATCAGCACTGGCTCAGGACAGTCGTGGGGGGTCTGAAGTGGCTCAATTTTGTATTTTGTTTTTTTTGTGGGGGGTGTAAAGGCGGGAGGCTGTGCTGTGCCCACTCTCCTGACAGTCGGGCGTGTTACCTCAGGAACATGGTGTAGGGAAGCTGGAAGCAGGATAACCCAAAATTCAAACCCAAGAGATACCAGGCTGAAGACCATGGTCTCGAAGCTGACTCATCTCCAAGTGGAGCTGCTGGAAGCGCTGCTGGAGTCGGGGCTGACCAAGGAGACCTTGATCAAGGCACTGAGCGAAGCGGAACCCTACGGGCTCCAGAGTGAAAGTCAGCGCGCTATCAATGCCCTCCAGACTGAGAAAGGAGAGCCCTGTCCTGACATCCCCAACCTCCCCAACGGAATGGGGGAGTCCAGGTTATCAGAAGATGAAACCTCAGATGACGGGGAGGAATTTACCCCTCCAATAATGAAGGAGCTGGAAAACTTGAGCCCTGAGGAGGCTGCTCACCAGAAGGCTGTGGTGGAAAGACTATTACAGTAAGGACAGATTTACTGCTCCTCTTTGCTGCTTTCTTGCACTCTCCCTCTCTTTTCCTTTCCCCTTCTCCTCAGTGTCCCTAGTATTCGCAATTGATCTAGCTGCACAGAGACAGTCTTCATCCACGCCAGAACTAGCAGCCCCCAAACACCCCCAAATGCTTTATAAATGCTCAGATTTTCCTTTTAACTCACTTAAAATGCATGAAGGAAGCTATTGAGCCTGATTACATATTTGACATGCTTATAATATCAGGCTTCAGAATAGTCCAAGGCCTGTATAACTCCCATCTCTCTGACTGAATGTTAGGGTTTAGGATCTAAATTTTTAATAGAATTCACAATTTCAGTCATCAGGAAAGAAAAAAAGCTCTCACTCCGAGTTGGTGCTATATTTGTATGGATGATACAGTGAAGTTGTAACATTTCCCTGCTGTATTTCAGGAAAATGATATTGTTAATTTCACTGGGATTTGCTATAGATTATTGACCAAACACAAATCAAGAGACCTCACCCTTATTGTTCTTCTGAGTGTGAAGTTCCGTGACTTCAGGGGGGATTCTTCTTGTAAAAAGCACACACCAAATACATGCAGAGGTTAAAACCTGGACAGAACACTCTGCTTCTACCATCCACTGCGTGTAACAGTTACAAAGTACATATGCAGCAACAGCTACAGGGTTTGCTGCCACACAAATTTGCCTTTGCATACAAGCATTTTTGACATCAAAAGACGGGGAAAGTTCCCCGAACCTATAGCCTCACAATAGACTCAGAGAAACATTCACTCATTTTCGCATTTGGGATTCTTACTGAGATACAATCCCCGTGGGAGACCCAAGAGGTTTGTCCAAGCAAGGATCAGGCCCATCCTACCATCTATCACAACAGATTCTTGCCTGTTTTGGGGCTATTTTGAAATGACAAGCTGATAGAAGACAGAGGTGCAGCAACATCCTGCACTTAAAATCTTCACTAAAAATCCAGCTAGGGAATTTCTCAGGCTTTCTGATCACTCTCTTACACATGTAAAGGAAATAAACAGAAAATATAGCAGAAGCAAACATCAAATCCCACCACAAAAGGCCAGAGCAGAGAAAACAGCATGACAAGAGTTAGCATTCGCTGTAAATACTTAAAAGAAAGCTCCCTGGCAGACTGGGAGTTGATGACTCTGCAGAACCCGAGAGAGGAAAATTCACTGCTCTTACCTGGGTGGGGAGAACATTCCCAGTAATTCAGGCTTCTTCCTGGCCCACTATGTCTCATTTCTTCCCTACTTCCAGCTCTGCCACATCTTTAAGTTTTCTCTACTTCCTTTACATCTTTCAGATTCTTTTTACCTATTTCCCTTCTCTCCTCACTATTGTTCCTGCTGCTATTCCTCCCATTTTGTAGTCTCCTTGGCTGATTCTCTCTCTGCCTCCCACTCTTTTTATTCCCCTCATCCTTGTCTCCTTCTCATCTTCCTGAGTCTGCGTACAGGTCTTGGGGTAGTTTGAGCCCAGTGGCACCGGGCGGGCCCTGGCTAGTTACTAATTATCCAATAGCTTTATTATTTCTCTTTTGTCTTATAAATTTATAGATGAAAAGACCCTGATAAGCTTTTTGAACATTAACTTTTGATGGTTTATTAAGTATCTCCAGAAAGGAAGCCATGGAAGTTGAGGAAGACCCCCTGACTTTGTCCCTTTTTCACTAATGAATGGGTGAAGCAGGACCGAAGTGACATCCGCTGTGATCTAAGAACAGACACACGGATGGAGCGAATTCCTTCCTGTCACCCTCACTTCAGCACGATTTATGATTTCTGATCCTCCCTGCCTTTCTAGGAACTTGCTGCCAGTCTTCTCTGTGCTTACCAGCCTCACCACAAGTCTTACCTCTCTTCCAAACCTGTGACATTAACACCTTCTGATGAACAGTCAGACAGTCCACTGAGCAGCATTTCCATTTCACAAATGGAAACTGAGGTACAGACAAATTCTAGGACCTACCTAAACCCCTGAGACAGCACAGAGGAGACTGGGCAAGGACAGGGATCTCCTAAGCCTCACACTGTCTCTTAATTACAAAAGCTTTACTCTGAAACATCAGAGTTCTCTGTCATCAGTCTCCCCCACCACAGGACAGAGCAATTCACTTCTGCTGTTGAGGACAGTATGAAGGGACCAGAAGCCTCACTTTCAGCAAAAAATTACACGTATACTTATCGAGGTCTATAATAGATCGAAATCAATCAAGTTAAAATGAAAATAGTAGGAAGCCTGCGTTGACATGTTTCAAATTTCTCATCAAAGCAACAGTGTGTCTAAAAATCTATTCAAAGCATCTGAACCAGTATCAGGAGTTGATAATACCCTAAGAAGTTGTTACCTACTAATAAACTTTTTTTTGGTTTTAAGATCAAACCTTTCCATTAATAGATGCCTACAAGTAATGTCCTTCAAATAGTGTTAAAGTATTGTAAGGCAGGGCAGAACAGTCTATGACAGAAATTACTTCCAGCAATAGATAAAAGAAAGGCGGGCAAGAATCTCCATGCCCAGGGATTCCCAGCAAAAGGTCAATGCTTGCAAAGCTATTATGGCATCTACACAAGGGTTTCAAAGCAGAAACCAGATGGAGGCAATTCTGCCTTTAGACAGAAGCCTCTTGGGCATTATTAACAATTCCTGGTCTGCAGACCAGATTTTAACAGAGAGATTGAACTTGTGGGCAGCTATCGCTGATACAAGAAAGTCTTTGTGGTAACGGCAGCCATTCCTTATAAAGTAGAATCAGGAAAACTGTCTGTTATTAGGCTTTCCAGAAGCTGGAAAGGGAAAAAATTGACAGCACCAAGGGACTAACTATGTCCTCACAGGACCACTGAAGTTGAAACCACAGTCTTGAAAGCTCTGGTCGAAGCCGAGTAGAACAGGGTGTAGAGAAGATACACCCACAGGAATGGGTGCACCCATGGGTGTTGATTAGATTTTGTCCCTACAGAGAAAACATGCTAAAAGCAGTTCAGATAAAGATTTCTCTAGTGGGGAATTAACATAATTTCATTTTGTCCTTTCATATGTCTCACTGATCTCCCGTAGATTTACAGTTTGAATAAAAACATTCTTTCCATATCAATCCACACAGAAAACAAATTGCATCTATGATAAGAAATAAATGACTCAGTAGGGAGATAGAGCTGTGTGGAGAAACTCCCAGATATTCCCAGAGTATAAAGCAAGAAGGAGGCTACCTTGGGGGAAGGGATCATACTACTGCAGGTAAAGCAAATGGAGAGAGGTATAGCAACAATCCACCTGTAGGGCAAGGGGTGAAATTCCATTAGGAAAGAGAGAAATTGAGATAAGCAACAGATTTCCCCTGGAGGCAGGGATAAAAGCATGGTTTCCAGGAGGAAATAAGAAAACAAAGATATATAATGACAAAGGTTCAGTCTTTCCCCCTGCTTAGACTCTACCTCGGGAATCTGGAGATGAAGCTGCCACACCCCTTTCATTTCCACATATAAACCAAGATGAGGCAAACCAGGCCAAGTTCAACAGAAAGGAACACTGCCAGGATGGATGGTCTTACCTTTCCTCTGCCTAGCCCGGCTCCAGGCTGTGCACTGGGTTGTGTAGCAGCTCCAGAGGAAAGGGCCAGGGGATGGTCCTGAGCACTTCACAGCTCTGAACCTCTGTTTGAGCAGGGTCTGGTCCAAAGCAGCAATTCAGAACCCACCTCAGGGAAATGAAGGCTTCTCTCACCTGAGAATCAGAACAGGGAAGGAGAGAGAGAGAGAATGAGGAGGAGGATAAGAAAGAAAACAACAAAGGAAAAAGTCAGGAAGAGTGAAGGAGGGAGAAGGTCCCCTGAATGTTACATCTCCAGCTCTCTGGAATGGGTTTTCTTTAATGCTAACAACTTGATATTTACTTTCCATTTAAATTTGAGATGTTGCTATAAATTATCAACCAGCCTCTTGTTCCCTTTGAGTTTATAACTAACTACCTGGGTTACTTATTGTTCAGGTAACAAAAGGGAGGTGAAAACGCCCTTAAAAAGTGACCTCAGAACTAAGAAAATGGGAAGCTGACATGGAGAGAGGACCCTGGCCCCTGTGGTAGGCATGAGCCATGGGGAATGGCTATGCTCACATTGCAGTAAGCAATTGAGAGCGGGAGAGCAAGACTTCAGAAGAATGAAGTAAAAGCTACCTGTCTGAGACCAACTAGGAGACAGAGATTAGACCCTGGAGAACAAGACCCTGGGGAGGCAGTTTGCATCTGGGGAGAAAGGGAAACTTAAAGGGAGAAAACAGTCTTGGAGATAGGGAAGGAGAGCTTGAGCAAGGCAGACCCATTTGTGCAGTTCTGACTCACTGAAACAATTGAGATTTGACTGTAACAACAAGCAGGAGAACTCAGTTTAGAGTGAAATCGTCCCCTCTGACAGTCAATGAGTCTTATAGCCAGTGAAAGAGAAAAGGTTTCAACATCTGATGTCTTAGCCTGTGATGGAGGCTCTGCAGGTGAACTGTGTATTTGGGCAAGGGTTCAGCTGACCAGACTGTCATCACTTGGACTGTGGTGTAGCCTTGGGCCTAAAGGACTTGCTGCACTGATTTTGCAGACTGGCCTTTGACAAGGTACAGGGTAGCCAGGATTTCATACAACTGTCCTAGGAAATCACACTGTACTAAGATTCCCTGCACTATTTTGCATCACAAAGCTCCCTGCTGTGTCAAAAGAAGACAAAACCCACAAGTCTTTAACCACTGTGAGAAGAGACTCACAGACACTTCCTGGTTTATTCCTGCCACAGAGGATCTCAACAGGGGAGACAAAGCTGACTCGACTGGGGTGCAGAAAGGAACTAACACGTAACAGAGGCTTCCATCTGTGCCAACACAGTCTCTCCTCCTCCTATCTGAGCCAGAACTCAAATCTAAGAGACCGGGTTCCCAGTCAGAGTCTTTTCTCCTCCATACAGGGACTTGGACAATGAATGCAGGGTGCAGGTGCTGGCCAGACTATCACAAGTACAAAGGCAGGAGACTGCTTTAGGCAGCAGGAGAAAAAAAAAAAACAACAAGAAGAAAGAAAACTTTCTTAAATTCAGCTCAATTTGAGCCTTTGAAAGACAAAGATGGTTAAGGGAAGATGCTGAAAACCAGAAGCCTCTATGGCAAGTGCTCCAATGTAAAAGAGAAACTAATGTTCTATTTTAAGCAGGTTCTTCAAAAAGCTGTGACACCATTTGTGTCACACTTTAACTGCTGTGGAGCTTGCTCCTTGGACTACGCAGCCACTGGGAGAGGGGCTGCAGGGGAACAGAGATAAGGGTGTTTGTACTGAGAGAACAGGTGTGGACTTTGTCCTCCTTATCACTGTGCAGCCTCTGGCAACCTCCTGAGTCAACAAAGCAATGAACAGCACAGTTGTTGCCTATTGCTCAGACGTGTGCTCTTGTGACAGTTTCTGCACGATCCCAGGTACCTTTTTTTCTCCCCACTGCTCCTTTGATGCTGGTGTTGAGTATGACACCAGTGTCCTCCTACAGCACTGCAAACCATTTCCTCCAGACATTTCACACAGAAGGCACAGAAGGATGCTCTTGTTCAAAGTGAGCCTGGGGCTATTCTGCAGAGGTGCTTTGGCACTGTTTGGATTTAGACTGATGGGTTTCACATCTTTATTTCTACTGTGACTTTCAGCTGCTGTGAAATCAATACACATAAAGTCACAGTCATGTTTTCTCTATTTTCCTCAAGAACCTTCATGGATATTCCAACTGGAGATCATAAAAAACAGAGATTCACGTTAATTATAAAATCCCAAACCATGTGTCAAGTTTTGTGAGCAGGTCTCAAATAGTTCTATTCCCTCAGCTGTTACCCAAAGGAGGGCAGCAATAGGAGGAATTAGTGGTTTGCCTGTAGTTCTATATTGCATTTAGAAGCTCTGAGTAGATCTAGGTGTGAATCAATGTGTTTGAGTAACACATAGCAGATGTGTAAGAACACAATCCTGGATGATTTGTCATATACATATGCATACAGAGCTGTCATGTCACAGTATAATGCCAGCCTGTTTCCATTTGCTGAATCATTGCAAGGCAACCCAACCTGGACCACAATCAGGGCATGAGTCAAGTTCACAATCAATCTGTCTTGGAAAACTTAGTACATCTGCCCCATCTGCCTTAAAGAGAGGGGGATAGAGAAGAAAAGTTATGGAGGGAAAGGGAAGAGAGAGGTTGCCTCTGTGTATTGGGAAATTCCTTTGGTAACCGAAGTCTCTCCTAAGGGCAGACTGAAGTGTGTACAGAGAGCAGTTCAAAGGAAGCCAGTGCTACATCTTTCACACTTTATTTCCAATGCCATGCAGAGTCAAAACTGAGCTAGGTAGCACACTGAGGAACAGCTTTCTCCCCTGCAGCCAATGCACACTCTGGCCTCACGTGATGGTGATGACTGACAAGTGCCCCTCAGGAGCTACTACTGCACCTCCTTGAAATGCAGGTCTGCTGAGAGCAAGTGTTTGATCTCTCTCCCCTGAGAAGTGTTTTCTGTTCCTTCCAGAGAGGATCCCTGGCGAGTAGCAAAGATGGTGAAGTCTTACCTCCAGCAGCACAACATCCCTCAGCGTGAGGTGGTGGACACTACTGGTCTGAACCAATCCCACCTCTCACAACACCTCAACAAGGGCACTCCCATGAAGACCCAAAAACGGGCAGCCCTGTACACCTGGTACGTCCGGAAGCAGCGAGAGGTGGCCCAGCGTAAGTATAGCAACGACTGCTCTCCTGCCTCAGTTTCATAAAGGCCTCTGCTCTCCCTTGCTCGTCCTTACTCCCAATTGTTTTCAAGGAAAAAATTCCCTTGCCCCTTTGTGCTTGCAGAATTCACACACGCTGGCCAGGGTATACTGACAGATGAGCCCATGGGAGATGACCTGCCCACCAAGAAGGGAAGAAGAAACCGCTTTAAGTGGGGCCCTGCCTCACAACAGATCCTGTTCCAAGCCTATGAGAGGCAGAAAAACCCCAGCAAAGAAGAAAGGGAGGCACTGGTGGAAGAGTGCAATAGGTAAGGGTGGGTGTGTGTCTTTGAGGAAGAGGGGCACAGCAGGGTCCCTCTGCATTCTTGGTGTTTGCTGGTGCCACTGGGAGGCAGGCCAAAGGTACAGCAGTGAGTGTCACCACTGACACCAGCCATGCTTAAATTAAATGCCACAACTGATCATTCCTTGTCCACAGAGCACAAGGAATGCCTCAGGTCTTGCAGGACCCTTCCACACAGTGTGCCAGACCACACCCACTTTGGGGCTGTGTGCTTACTTTGTGTCTCTGACTAAGCCCAGCTCAGCAAGGCTCTTCTTGTGCTTTCCCCAACAGGGCAGAGTGCATTCAGAGAGGTGTTTCCCCATCTCAGGCCCAGGGACTGGGCTCAAACCTGGTGACAGAGGTCAGAGTTTACAACTGGTTTGCCAATCGCAGGAAGGAGGAGGCTTTCCGGCACAAGTTGGCCATGGACACCTTCAGCGGACCACAGCCCACCTCTGCCCCGCCTCTAACTCCCCACAACTCCTCCTCCCTCCAGCCACCACCTGCTCTCTCACCAAGCAAAGTTCACGGTAAGAAACAACCAGAGGGAGATCTGAAAGAGGGGTGAATCTCCCCAAACTCAGTCACCCACACTGTCTCCCAAGTCCAGCCCTTTAAGAAATGAATCTACAGATAGAAAAAGCAGATTTGCTACAAGGGAAGAGCAAAGGTGACAAAGAGACCACGTCTCTGAGTGAGAAGAGTGGCTAGAATGTCAAGGGTGATAAAATTCAGTAACAAAACCTACAGCCAAAACT
The DNA here is from genome assembly GCA_008033365.1 of Pseudorectes ferrugineus. NCBI lineage: Eukaryota > Metazoa > Chordata > Aves > Passeriformes > Pseudorectes > Pseudorectes ferrugineus. Next base: position 26,683 of record QWTY01001808.1, on the reverse strand, counting down.
TCTCACTTACGGTGAGGCCTCCCAGCTGGCAGGCAGCAATCCCAAACTTCCTGTTCCAGGAGTCACCGCTGCCTATCAGAAGTCAGTTCCATGCCCTTTCAGTCATGTGTGCCCCTTACTCCTTTCAATACCGCCCCCATCAGACTCTTTGACACAGTTTTTAGGCATGAGGAAAAGTCATTCTCCATCCAAACAGAGCACAGCTTTTTCAGCTTCATAGGCCAGAGCTGGGGGTTGCTCTTGCTCTGGGAAGAGATGATCTCACCAAGACTCCACTCTACAGCCACATCCAGAAGGGTGGTTTCCAGTGAACCCTGCTTGCTCCCTGCAGCACTCACAGCCAGCCAGTATTTGAGGAAGCAGTTACACAAAATTATAGGGGAAAGTCAGGGCAGGGTGCGAGAATGCCTGTTCTTCTGGTTCCCCTACTGACCATTAAGTATCTGCCCAAACATCTTGTGGCAAGTGCCTGCAAAGGCAACTGAATTTAGTGCCTGCCTAAGTTTCTGTTTCTCACTTGTGACAACCAGTTTCCCTCCTGTTGTGATGCAGGAGTGAGGTACAACCAACAGCCAGCCAGCGAGGCAGAGTCCTCCAGCAGCAACCACCATGGGAACAGCTCCATGGTGACCACCCAAACCATCCTGCATCAGGTTTCTCCCCCTGGACTGGAGCCCAGCCAGAACCTGTTGAGCACAGACACTAAGCTGGTAAGCGATGGATACTTCAGTTCTGCTGACTGGAAGATGTCAGGCCATCTGCCTGTGGTCATAATATGAACTATTCATGAGTATTTTTTTCTAGAATGTTCTTAAACCCACCTTCTTATGTTACATAGTCATATGTAACATATCATTACATAATATATTATGTAAAGATATGTTATATTAGAGTCACTTTGCACTGACCGTGTAAGATCAATAGTCCTGAGATACATGTGCCCTCTAGACTGTGGTGAGGGCAGGTATTAGAGCATGAAAGCAAGAAGACATTTCTTTATGAGCAATTAAAACAGTCTGTTCTGGAAACACACCACTCAGGGTATGACAAGATTTCCTTCTTCCCAGGAAACCCTATTCTCTCCTCCTTTCCGCAGAGAGATTCTCATCTCATCTCTAATGCTCATTTGAACTCTACCCATCTCAAGAGAGTTGATCAGACCAGTGGGATTACCAGAACACAGATCCATACTTACATCTATCTTACCTGTAAAAATGAAGCCCAACACCTGGATGCAGACATGTACGGGATAACTAGATTGCCTCCTCAAAGCCAATTTCCTTCTGAGATCTGACCAGACCTTTTCCCACATCATTAACAAAGAAGCACCAGAACTACACGACCGATCATTTTCAGTTTGCACATGTTCCCTTGCTTTCAGAGAAACAGTTAGCAGAAGTTTGCATTAGCACAGTCTGGCCTGAGGCAAAGTTAAAGTCACTTAAAATAAGTCTGATTTAAATCTCATCAGTCACTCACTTTGCTGGCTTTCTGGTCTCTTGCTGAAGAATGTAAGTCTTTAATGAGGTCCTGAAAATCTTCTATGTCTGTCATCTAAACCTGATATTAAGGTTGTTTGTCCCACTGTTTAACCTCTTGGTGCTTATTCTTACTAAAGATTCCTTACAGCTTTTTGTCTGAGGGGAGAGAAAAGAAGTATAATATAAGGCATTTAACTTTCTCTATCAGCCAAATAATTAGAATGCTTTTTTGCTCTTCCACAATACTATGACTATGGGCCTCTAAAGGAAAGAGGAACTCCTGGATTCCGTGCTGAACTCTGCCACTAGAATTACTATGTAAAGTTACCTGAGCCTCTTAATTTCTCTGAGCATCACCTTCTGCCCTCAGCTACGGAACAGAAGATGATCTTTCCCTAAAGAGAATGCAGTGGGCTTAATCTCATTCTTACGATTTCTTAAATGTGAGAGAACTAAACCAGGAGGGATTTACTCTTAGTATGTCAACAGCTGACCTGCGCTAGTTAATCGAGGAGCACACAGAAAATGCAGACAAGGATATGTAAAGACTTTCCAGTTAGCAAAGGGGAAGAGCAGGCAGGAAAGAGAGGTGTTTATCACAGCTTTGGGACACACCTGCGGCAGGTGGCACGTTCAGGGTTCTCCTTTCCCACAGGTATCAGCTCCTGGAGGAACTCTCCCTCCTGTCAGCACCCTGACTGCCCTGCACAGCCTAGAGCAAAGCCCACACACACTGAGCCAGCAGACCCAGAACCTGATCATGGCATCCCTGCCGGGGGTCATGGCAATTGGGGCCAGCGAGACCCCGTCCCTGGCACCCGCCTTCACCAACACAGGAGCCTCCACCCTGGTGATCGGTGAGTAGTGGCTGCAGTGACTCTGCTTCCAGCATTCACAGGAACAGCTGCCTCTAATTGTTACAATTACCTGCCCCCTTTTCAAAGCCTTATCACTAAGTTGGCAGTGATACAAACCTGAGGAAATTGTCATCAAAGATCAGCAGCACTGTTTGCAAGTATCAGGGCTATTAAGGACAGATGTTCCTCATTCACATCACAATTAAGTTACACACAAACCCACGCTTTAAGAGTAAAGGACTTTTACAATCTATTCCTATGCCAATGTTTTGGTTTGCTGCTCTTCATCTTTCCAAATATAAATGTAATACTTCCTTAAAATGATGAAAATTGAAGCATGTTCATAGTGCTTGAAAGACAAAACATCCTGTTCCACTTCCTGCGAAGAGCAGCACATGCCTTTGGAATCCACAGCAGTAATTACTCGTTTTTTATACTTTTCACTTTGACAGCTTTTCTGGACTTTTATGAGATTTCTTTTCATTCCAAGACTAGTCTACTGCCAAAGTGCATCTCATCAGAGAAAGGAAAATAAAATGTACACTTCTCTTACACTTTCTTCCCAGGAAGAAAGAGGCCTTGTTTTGTTCCATGGTGACAGCTGTGAACTCATTTCCATTTCTTCCCAAGATTATGATATGGATTTGAATTCTGCGCAAACAAAAAAATAAAACTGGAGTGCTGGAGAGACCTGCTGATTTACAGGAACAGGGTCTGGACAATTGTGGGAAATGGGCAGTAATGTGTGAAACCTTCTACCTCTCTCACTGATTCAAATTCCTTAATTTGGCAGCCCTAGCAAAAAAGAATTTAAACTCCATTTCATGTGGCTGGACAGCTACAGCCTAGTTCTCTCTGTTGCCAACAGCTTCATAAAATAAAAGGAGTAAAATTAACTGGGCACTGAGGTGATGCTCTGAATTTATTTACAAGGATGTAGACAGGAACAAACACTGGAAAGGTGGGTTTATGCAGTTTTTGCACATTTCCACTTCGCTCTCGCAGGCATGAAATCTATTCTTAATCACAGACAACCAAGGGAACACCTGAAAAGAAGGATCTGAAATCACCCTGAAGTGACAGGCGGCCACAATGACTGTTTCAGATGCCCCTATTGCAGAGCAGCCACATTCCTCCCACAGTGTGGGACAGCACTGGCATCAGTCCTTGTTTTCCAGGCCTGGCCTCAACCCAGCCCCAGAGTGTTCCTGTAATAAACAGCATGGGGAGCAGCCTCACTACCCTGCAGCCCGTCCAGTTCTCCCAGCAACTGCACCCATCCTACCAGCAGCCCCTCATGCAGCAAGTCCAGAGCCACATCAACCAGAGCCCCTTCATGGCCACCATGGCTCAGATACAGAACCCTCACGGTAAGAACGTGAACTCATTTGCTCAAGTGCACAAAAATAAAGACACTGTTCCACAGCATTTGCTGGGTCCTTGGGCTTACAGCACTGTTTTCCTCCTCTGTTATTGTCGCTCTCATTATGAAATTATTTTTCTATTGCATTTATCTCTCTGTCCCTCCACTCCCAGCAATTTGGAGACAGACAGCAGGTCCCAATGCATGAGGAAAACAACTCAACCAAAGTTCCAGCATCCACGTGATGTTGTTTTCTTTCATGTACAGCTCTCTATGGCCCCAAGTCTGAAGTGACCCAATACACACACACAGGCCTCTTACCACAAACCATGGTGATAACAGATACAGCCAATCTCAGTGCCCTGACCAACCTGACACCAACTAAACAGGTAACAGACTTTATTTAGCCTTTGTTTCCCCCCTGAGAGCTGCACCAGTCTGCAGGGAGCTCCTTGCATGTCAAAGAGTTTTTGGGTGTGTCTAGGCCATCCCAGCAGGAGCATCTTTCTTATGGCCTGGCCTTGCTGGTACCAGCTGCAGTATTGGAGGTATTAGAGTAAGTTCTTCACTGCATCATAAAGGAGGATTTCATCTCCCCAGAAACTGCACCTGCTCCATGCTTCTCTCACACCTGTTAGAAGGGATGTAGCAGCCAGGCACTATTAACTCTCTTTTCTCCAGGCATTCACACCTGACTCGGAGACTCACACTGAGTCTGGGATGCACACACCAGTGTCACAGGCCCCAACAATCCATCTACAGAACCAAGACACAACTATCCAGCACCTTCAGCCAGGCCCACGTCTCACCTCGAGCCCTGTTGGTAAGAGCAGCAGCCACTATTGTGGCTCTTCAGCCACGTATTGCCTAGTTTTTCTTGACAACACTGTAAAATCCAGTTAAAAAATGGTAATTGGGGCTAACAATTCTCTGAAAGGGCTCTGTCAGTGTCCTGAAGGGTTTGAAAAGTTGATACAAGGAAAAGACTCAGAGCAGAGTCCATGTAAAGCCAGACTGTGGAAATTAGCCCCTTCAGAATCTAGAAAGGAAAATACCTCAAAAAATATCAACAAAATCAGTGTCAATGAGTACCCAGTCCTGTAGGCAGTTTTCGGGGCTGAGAAGCCCAAGACTCCCTCATGAAGACTCCAATTGGGTCTTCTCAGTTCTAAGAGGAGAACTAGGACATCAACTAGAATTCTTAGAACTGAACTCTCTGAAGATTGCTGCCCTCAATGTTTTCAGGCTGGCTGTGGACCCAAGCCAGGTATTTAGCAGCACACAAAACACCCAGACAAAAGCAGTTATGCCCCTAAGCCAGGAGAGTGCAGCCATGCTGGAAATGGGGGGGGTGTACATGCACAATAAGGGGACTGATGAGAATTTGCAATTGACTTCTGCCTGTACCTTTGACAGTGTCCTCCAGCAGCCTGGTGCTGTACCAAAGCTCTGACTCCACCAACAGCCACAGCCAGCTGCTGCCATCCACTCACAACGTCATCGAGACCTTCATCTCCACACAGATGGCATCTTCCACCCAGTAACCACAACAAGTAGTTCATGAGTGACTGCCACGACCAACCTGCCAGGTGCAACTCCAGCTGTGTTTGCCACCACTGTCACCACTGCCTCACACAAACCCCTACTCAGCTGCCTCCAGGAGGGAAAACGTCTCAGGCTCAAGACAGAGAACACGGAAAGATGATGCTGGTACTGCTAAAATCCACTGCCTCCCCCCCTCCCCTGAAACAGCAAACCTAAACCCCAGGAGCCAGCTCAGAATGGTCAGACATCCTTTTGTGGCTGTCCAAGAAGGAATCCCAACAATGCCAGGGTGTGCATGGGACTTTCATTCTGCTCAGCTTTTATCAAGCTGGGCCTGTACAAACCTGCCAACACCAGACTAAGTCATGTGGGAAAGAGCAAAGCTGAGCTGCCAAAGAAGGGACACCACCTTTAAACACTTTCTTCCTTTGCTGCACGGAAGGACCAACAGAAACTATGAGAAATAACAGCACCTTGGAGGTTCCTGACTTTGCAATGAGAATAACCAAGAAACAGATTTGGGAATGGCTTGGCACAAACCTGTCAGTATGGGATCACTGACAAGCTACAAACCCTTAATTAACCACCAAAATACCAAACATTCTCAGTTAAAAACAACCTGCTCTAAAATCATGCTATCCTAGTGGAAATGGCTTGGTTGTTTTTGATATAGCTCTGCTTTGTTTTAAACGCAGAAATTAAAGTTTAACGGCTGCAAGGAGATTCCAGTTCTCTGCATTAACCCTGTGGATTCTCATCTTGTGTGACGTGCTGAATGATTTGCAGGATGGCATTCCCCACTGGTCCCTGATGCTGCCCAGCACCTGCAAGGTTCCCATGCTCCACAGAGAGTAGAGGTTCCTTCAGTTTTCTCTATAAACTCTCAGCCTGGATTCATTTTACAGAACATGGCTCATTCTCAGCTTCCCTGTAGGCTTGATTTGTAGTTCTTGATATGCAAATAACTGCCCTGGGATCTAAGAGTCTTGCTTGCACTAAGTGAAGGGTTTTAGTCCCAAGGATCTACTTATATAATTCCTCTTCTAATTATTCCTCTCTATTTACTCTCAACATCCACATCACTGATACATCATTAGGCAGACGTGAAAAAGCCCCAGTTAACAGGTTTTTGTCTTTGTGACTGAAACTGAGCTACTCTTTCAACTGTGAAATAGATGAAAAACCTTGAGACTAGAAGGGAGAATTGAAAAAGCCCAACAGTGAACTCTTCAGTTATTGTATCTGGGAATGTCAAAATTGCAGATGTCCATTAAAAGTTTCATTGATAAGAGCTTCCTCTAGATACCATCAACAATTTCAGTAACTAGATTCTCTGAGGAATTTTATCCTAGAATTGTTTCCTAATTTCCCATGTACATCAGTTGCAAATATATCTAACTTCCAGTTAGCATAAAAATAAACCCAAAACAAAGCAAAAGGAAATGTTTAGGCCACCATGCATTTAAAAGCCCAGGTTTAAACTTCAGTACACTGAAGTTTTAACTGCACATAAGACAAGTAACTTCTGCTGGCACATTCTGTTAGATTGCAAGCCAAGTTTCTACTTAGCTTTTCTATTTTTGGATGCCATCTGTGTTTTCTTGACTAAAAACCAGCAAGAATCTTACAACAATTTCCCATGCTCAAAGAGCTACACTTCACTATTTTGGTTTCTCTAATCTGGCTTTCTGGTCTCCTGAATTGGGCCAATAAGTTGGATTTACTGAAACCCAACCATCTTAAAAACAGAAGTAGAGTATTTATCAATAACAGTAATTTCCTGAAAGACTGGAAGTGAAGCACAAACAGACTAAGAGTCCTACTGAAAATTACCAAACCTCACAGTATTTCAGAGACACAAAAGTCATTAACCAGCCCAAACAAGGACAGCAAGGTGGTTTTTAAACTAGGCTTAAGTCCTTCCTGCAGCAATTTCATAGCATTGATCACCCAGCAACTGAAGAGCCATCCTGATTCACCTCTATCTCTGCTGGGGAGAATCTGAATACAGCAAGAAAGCCATTGTTGTACAAAACCTATCAAATTAAGTAAGTCCAAGAGCGTAGTAAAATTTAATAACAACAGATGCCATAAAAAAAAACCCTATACATGAAAAAAATTTTCAATGGACACAACTGGAACAGTAGGATGCATTTATACCAACCCTGAAATCAGCTCACCACACACTATTTATGTGCAGGGGCCCTGGCAAGGTGCAGATTGCAGAGGGATTAGTAACACAGCAGGTTTCAACAACAGATTGTTATGATGATCGCAGGGAAAAAATAAGGGGCCCTGATTTTTGACAAGATGCTTTTGATAAATGAGTCTCCCACAGGCTGGAGCTATTCTTAGTAGTCTACAAGGAGAGAAAGAGAAAAAGGAGTTGATCACCTGTTGCCATGTAAACCAAATTCAATTCATCATATACTTTCTCCAGGACGGTTTCATGATGTGAGGGAACAGACCAGGAGGGATGCAGCTATGATTACATCCCTCTGCCATGCAAGTCTGGCACAGTATTTAATCCTTTTAGATTGGGCCTGCATAACCAGCAGCACAGACAACTGCTGTGTGAGGAGAACAATGTTCCCTTCCTCAGGGACGCCAACAGCACAGGAAGTCACTTAATTAGTCTCTCAGGCCACTGAGCTTTTAGAACAGAAGCTTTGCCAATTAATTTTCCCTCATCTGCAGCAACTCTTGTTGTTAGGTTTTCTTTCAGTTTCCTTCATCTGTCACAGTCACCTGCCGTTTGCAGAGCAAAATCGTCATTCTTTTTTCTTCTTCTTCTTCTTTTTCTTCTTCACAGCTCCTGGCAGCACTGAGTTCTCTCTGTGATTGCTGTCCTGTCTCTCCTGCTGGCCATTTGCAGACACCAACCGAGGCAAATCTTTGCAGACCTGGTCACACTCTGCTGGGTCTATTATTTTCTCTTGAATATTGTTCTCTCTCCTAATTTTCTTTTTCTTCTTTTTTTTCTGGCTGTGCTGTACATAACCCTGACTCTGATCCTGGTTGGAACCCTGGGACAATGCAGGAAAAGCACTTTGCTTCAGAATATCCGCAGCTGACACAGCAGCCTCCTGGTACCTTTGCCACTCTTGGTCACTGTCTGTGTCACTGGAAAGTAACAAGAGGGAAGGAAGTTGTGTTGCACTTCTGCCTTGAATTCACCCAAAATTTGGACAGCAGAGTAATCTGAGATGAGAACACATAATAAACACTCAGTAGCTCTGGTACTCCCACACCTCCAGTTTGCATTTAACCAGTCTGAAGGCCAAGGTGTTTTTTACACACAGGAGGAAGGGAAAGAAAATCTCCCACAAACATTTCTAGTTCCCCGGCACTAAAAAAGAAACAAAATTCTGGTCTAGTCAAATATAACGAGTCATAAATACACGCTTCTCAAGCTCTTCAGCTTCCTATTCCCTTGTGGGAGTCCCAGCTGCCTCTGAAATGTGGGATGCAACAGAACTTGAGGAGCAAAGCAGCTGCCAGCACCTCACCTGGAGCTAACTGGCCGCCTCCTCCTTGCTGCAGGGCAAGGCTCCGGTTTCCCACAGTCTCCAGGGACAGAGGAAGAGAAGAGGCGAAAACCTGAAGTATGGAAAGGGGGGTTTTAGGCACAATATAAAACAGAGGTGGAAGCAATCAACTGCCATTTCCCTGGAAGCCTCAGTGCTGTTATTGTATTTCCACAGTGCTTGCCAGCAATTATTTGGGACTGTGTGGGAGGACTTGGGGCACAGAGGTCGGAGCTGCAAAGTAACAGCCCTCACAGACATCAACAGAAACTCTTTTACTGCAAATATTTATTAGTCAGTTGGATGTACAGCTGGTGACAGACAGGATCCACCCCACTTGTTGGCAGTTAACAGTCACAAAACAGCCACAATGGCTGAGACTGGAACTCACCATCATCTTCAGAGTCAGACTGTGCCACCGAAGTCTGTGATGGTCCTGATGAGTCCTTCAAGACAGTAATGAAACTAAACAGAAAACCCCAGTCAGATCTTAGACAGGTTTGTGCAAACCGAGCTAAAGTTGGGTATTTCTGGGAAACAAGACTAGAGGGAGATGTTGCATAGATCCTTTTTTGTTTGTGAGGCTGCCTCAGCTCCCTGTTTCCAGAGCAGATCAGGCCTTCTCTCCTCAACAATGCATGTCACAAGAATGGTTTAAAAACAGCATTTCTAAAGCCAACTCTAAGCACCAGGAATTCCAGTTCTCCAGAGCCATGCTTGCACAATAGATAGACAGTGGCAGCCCAGTCCCACGCATTCTGCCAGCACAGCCCTGAATCAGGTAATGGTTTAGGTTGTAAGAACAAATCAAAGATTCTCCTGCTAGCCATTACAGGATGGAAGTGCTAAAGCACTCAAATTATCCTTCCTCCCCACAAGACATTCACCACAGAGGCAAATGGAGACAAGCAGTGCTGCACAGAGAGTTTTGACCAGATGGGCACAGCATATCAGCAAGGTTAGGCCACAGAATATTGGAAGCTTGTACTTAATACAGGAATGAAGGAGACAAGATGCTGAATTTCCTGGGTTTAGCACACGAAAACATCCGTGTAACTGACCCACAAAAGAAATGCCTTTAGGCTTGCATGCCGGTACCTGTCTAGCATGGTTCCCAGTTTCTTTGCAATGTGTGCTCTGAACTCTGGAGTCGTCTGGAGCTCATTGTCACCCTCCTCGCGGCTGATCGCCTCACGCCCGTTTGAAATAAGAACAAGGATTATCTCTTTCAAGGCCAATAACATCTGGTTCTCTCACCCAAACACTTAAAAAACCTATCAGTCTTTCCAGATTTAAGCATCGTTTCAGATTATCGTTGGACTAATTCCCCAAACAGAATTGGCCCTTTTCAGTATGAAGTATCACAAGGTACAAAGTAGAAGAGGCACAAATATTACACATTAATTCTTTCTTCAGGGAAACATTAAGTCTGAAACCAGAAGCAAAAATACCTCAGGCTTGGCTGATCTTTAGGCTGCAACCGATCCTTTCTAAAGCCCGCTGAAAAGAAAGTAGCAAAGGCACGTTTAGAGACCTGCGGCCAGGACCTCTTTAACCCCCGTCAGGCACATGTTAGAGCATAAAGAATAACGCCTGGAAGACAAGCCTGGCCCACCTTCGGGGGAGAACAGTTATGCGGGGAAAGGGAAACTTCCCACGGGCCAGGACTGCCAGGAAGGGGCTCTGGGCCCGGCTGAAGGCCGGACATGGCCTCAAGAGGGCCGGGCAGAGCCCACTTCAGTTCTGACACCGGCACTGCGGCAGAGAGGAATCCCTGCCTGAACACCGCTCCCCATGGGTCAGGAGGAGCTGCGGAGGAGGCCGGACCGGAGCGGCGGGGCGGGGAAGAGAAGGGAGGGCACGCCGCAGCGGGGGAGCAGAGCCCAACCTGTCCACCGCCCCTCACCGCCGCGTGGCTCCGCCCGCGTCGCCGCTGCCGCCTGCGCGGCGCAGTCCCAGGCAGCCTCCCGGAACCGCGCGGCCGCTTCGCCACCGCTGCCCGAGTCCGAGCCGGTGTCGCTGTCCGCGCCCGAGCCGCCCCTGGGCGCCGCCATCTTGCAAGCGCGGGACACGCTGGGCGCTGTGGTGCAGCCGCGGTGCATGCCGGGAGGTGTAGTCCGGCTGCATAGCATGCAGGGAGCTGTAGTCCGACACAGCCCCCCACCCCCGAATTTCATAAACTCATCCTTGTTTTAATCAGCATCTGGAGGATACGGTTCATATCTTTGGGGGCCTGTTAACCTTTTAATCAGCTACTTCACTGAGACGACAAATTTTTGCTTGAATGTAGAAGCTGTGCCAAACCCTGCTGCTTTACTGACTTGTTGGAAACGAGAAAGCTGCTTTGTCAGAGATTTTTCGCTGCTTGTGCAGGTGGGACTGCTTTGTGTGTTCCTCATGCCATCAGCACTATCCTTTTACGTACTACATCTTCATCTCCACTAGAAATTTTCTGGTGTGATACAATAAGGTGTTTGGTGATTCCAGGTGGGCTTCTGGATGACCATTTTGCCATAGGTTTTGCCAAGCCTATGTGCTGCTGAAAGCAGCAGGAAGACTCAGTATAACTGTGATTTTTATCCTGCTGGACACTTCCTGGCTTGCACCTTCCAACCTTCACGCTAGAGCTGTGCAGTCTCAGGCCACCTGTCAGCAGACAGGCCGCTGACAATATCCTTGGGCTCTTTCTGACGGGCTCCCTTGGCACTATCTTCCCTTCATTTCTTCACTATTCCCTCATAAGGCTCACCTTCAGTGGAAGACCTTGGCTTACGATTCACCTATTCTCCACTGTGTAAAAGAACAAACAATTTTGGGCTGTTTTGTACCTCGGAGTTCTCAGGACTGGTGAGGGTGCCCTCAGAGCTGGGACAAATCCTCCAGAAGTGCCTTCTTGGGCAGGCCACCTCGTCTCCCTCCCTTTGGTCTCTCTGTTTCTTTGGTTTCTCACAACTGTATAAATACCTTTATCAAGCTCTCTGTTTCCATCCTGGATATGTTTCTCAGCTCAGATTCTAGCACTCTGCACTCGTAAGTCAACATTGTTTCCCTCAAACTTCCTTCCTTCCCTTTCCGTCCTTCCTTCCTTTTCCGTCCTTCCTTTTCTTTCCTCCCTTCCTGCTTGGGCAGAGCATTCGATACGAACTTCTTGCTGTCCCCGGAGGCCGCCGTTCGGACGCAGCCCCGGGCAGCAGAGCCGCACACATCCGCAGAGCTGCGGCCGCGGGGGTCGCGGCGGGGGCCGAGCAGGTGCGGAGCAGCCCCGGCCGTTCGCCCCGGAGCCCGAGGTAACGAGCGACCGCGGAGTCTGCGTGGGGCCCGGGCTGAGGGGGGCCGCCGGGCAGCGACACCCGCCCGCCACGGCCGCCCGAGCGGCCGCCCCAGTTCGCGGAGCCGCCGCGGTCGGTGGGGCGGGGGCCGGTCCCTTCCGCCGGCCGCGCTTCCGGGCGGTCAGGTGACGGGGCCCGGCGGAGCGGCGGCTCGGTGCGGGCACTGCGGGGAGCCCGGACCCGCCGGTGAGCAAGGCCGGGCCGGGCGGGGGGTGGTGGGGGCAGCTGGGCCCGGGCGGCGGCTCCGAGGCCGAGCCGAGCAGGGCCGTGCCCGGGCGCTGGGAGGCCGGAGCCGCCCGCGCCTGCTCCAAACGAGTGGGGCGGGGGCGCCGCGGGACCCCGGCCTTGCCCGGTGCCTCTGGAACCGCGGTCGCAGTGCCTCCGGCGGGCCCGGCGCGTGTCCCCCGAGCTCCGGCCCGCGGCCCGGAGCTGCCGGCCGGGGTTTCCCTCTGAAAGTCCCGTCCTAGGGGCCGTAGGTGCCCGGTGTTGCGCTGTGCGGGGCCGGACCCGCTGCCAGGAGCGGCGCCTCTGTCGCGATAGATGGGTCTGGCTCTGGGCATGTCGCGAGGCGTCAGCTGCTGGTACATAACATTACTTATATTTTAAGAATTACTCATATATTAAGACTCGCTTGTTACTTCTTAAATCACCTCTGTTGTGTATAATAACTGTTGTATTTGATATTTTCACGTTTTACTGCTAACCTGGGTTAGCCAGACATGTCTGTCTCACACGGCACTGTAGACCAGGAAAACGCTCGGGCAGCGTTACCCAACTGGTTATAGCAGTTCTCTTTGTTGTGGTTTTTTTTTTTTTTTTTTTCCTTTGGACTTTGTGAGGTAAGAGGATAAAATCTTTGTTGAAAGATTTTTCTTGGAGTCTATATTAAACCTTTATGGAATGGATAAAAAAGTAATTACTTTAATCACCTAAGGGTTTTTACTGTTTACATTTGCAAGATACGTGGACTCCTTAGTGTTCCCGAAACAGCCCTTCAGCTGGGCCCTTATCCTGGAAGCACTGACTGTAACACAGATGTGCATTGCAGAATCCCAGTTAATGAAACGAGGCCAAGCAAGGGCACGTTGGGCTGGAAGGGAAATGGCTGGTTTTGCAAGAGCAAGTGATCACATGAATTCATGTTTTGGGACCACTTTATGGTAATATTAAAAAGCAGGTGCCTAATGCTGTATAGGTTACAGGAAGTGAAAAGATGAACTCGAGAAATGTTTCCAAGGAGTTAAAATGTAACCTGTTTGGGGTACAGAAAAGAGTAAAAAGGTAGTGAGAGATAAATATGTATTTAATGATTAACAGCAGGACAGTCATGTGTTTGTTAAGAATACCTAAATTGACTGTCAAGAAGTCAGTGCACTTTCTTCTAGGCACTGTCAGCAATTTTCAGCTAAGGTTACCTGGTTGTTGTACTTGAAACCCAGGCAATTGTAATATGTTAAGTATCCCATTGTTGTTAAACTTATGAGTCAGCATATTTATATAAACTCTGAGTAGTAGTTTTAGATTTAGATAGAATTTCTAATGTTAATATTCCTTTTATAAAATTTTTTAATTGTCAGAAAATGACACTGTCACCGTAGTGATAAGAAAAATACATGGACAAGTCTTTTTGATTTAAACTGCAAAAAGTTCAGGAACTAAATCAGAACTTGTTTCATAAACAAACTAGATTTGGATTATTTCAATTTCAGTAATCTTAGCTAAAATAAGATTCATTAGGAAAGAAATATGGAAAAGGGTCTTTCCAGTGGAATTTGCATCCAAAAATGGTGCTCTTTTTATTTCATTGTTATGGCAAAGAGGAACAAACTTTGGGTTTTGTTAATAAACTAGCCAGACTTCTATATCCTCACCAGAACTTTTTCTCACTGTTCATGAAAAAAATTAAATACTTGAGACATCCTAATGTCATGCTGTGAACACGTATTCCAGGACTGTTTTGTATAGGTGACATTAGCTTCTAATTTATATTCCCTCTCTGCCTTTCTCAGGTTGAATTAATGTTCACCTGCTGTTTCCAGCAGATTTTTTTTGTGTACTTTAACTTATGGTGAAAACTCTTCTAGTCTGTCTTGAAGTGTTTTTCCTGTATTTTTAGGGTTGGGCTAGTGTACTTTGGCAAAAGCAGTCATTGTCATTTCCTGAGTTCAGAAGTGTGATCTTTGACAGTAGCCACTCAGCTCATGCTTTCCTGGTGTGCAGTTGCTCCTAGTAGATTTATAGATTAAGTTTTTAAAATATTAGAGGAAAATGTCTTTCTTGCTGGCTATTAGTGAGATCTATACCCAGTATTTGCACACACAGACATTCCTAGTCCCCTGCACGCACTTCTGTCGTGGACCTCCTGTGCTCTCTGCTGTCACGACATGTTCAGGTCCCAGTCTGCCTTTTGGAGTTTCACCCTCTCATCTACCTCCACTTCCATGTGTTCACGCTCCACCAGACTTCTGTATTTATTTAGGAAGCCTACTTGCAAATGAGTTCCCTGCTTCTTAACCATTCATCTGCTGCCAGTCTTGATTCTTGGATGCAGTAAAAGTCAGTCATTTTCAGAACAACCTGTTGGGATATAACATAGGGATCATGGTTTAAAGGAAATAAACAGCTAATCTAGATGTCTTTTATGAAACAAAGATACCGTTTTCCTGTAAATATGTAGAGAACAAAGAAGTAAGAAAAAGACAAGATCTCTGAATCCCTGCAGTTAGGTATCAGCTGATCTTTATATCCTTTCCCTTGTTTTGTTTGCTGCCCATCATGCCTCTAGGGTTGATTTGGAGACCTGATATAAAGGACAAGAATGTGGCAAACCTTGAGTGGCATCCGTCCATTGTGTTTACTTAACCCCAGAAGTCATGTTCTGTCCCAGTGTACTCACAGTCTTCCTCCCGAACTCTAAAGCAAAATGAAAATGGGACTGGTTTGGCCTGTTGTGTTAGTTGTTGATTTTTTTAGTTTGTGATTTGCTTATGTTTTGTTGGGTTTTTTTCCCTAGAGAGTTTTGTCTCAGAGTTTAAGTAGTTTGAGTGACTGTTCAATTTTGAGCTCATTCTACATTCAGAACAAGTTCCATTTGCAGTTGAATTCCTACTTTAGGATTCAGAGTACACTCAAAAGCAATGCAATATATGATTATCAAATGTAAATTTAGCCACTGGAAGCTGTTTCATGTTTGCTTCTTTGTATATGTGCGAATATACAGAGCCCAGCAGCACTTGTTACAGACCCAGTTATGTTAAACAATATTCCAGGGACAAGAACAAATGTTTGAGAAGGCTTTTCAGAATAAAATTTATTATTTTTACTGTTGTGTTTTGCTATATTTTTGATATTTTAAATTGGTTATATCCTAATAGGTCACTGGGCCCCATCAGCCCATGTACAACTACTTAGGGGAGGATCCCCAGTACAGATTAAGGAATGACCCTCTTCTAGGAGAGGAGATTCAGTGCCTGTTGCATTATGTCATTTTAATCTTTCTTCTGTCTCAGCCATCTTGTTTCCATTTCATTACTGATATTTCTCTGTATTTCTCTGTCATCCTTCTTTTATATTTTATTTATTTATTGTAGTTACTAAAAACTGAGGAGTTTTTTTTTCAGTAAGTTTTTGTGGAGATACAGGTTTTATCTTTTTGACAAGTCTCCAGATTCATTGTGTTAATATGTGGAATTTAATTTGGAAAAAGGAACTTTTTTTCCACGTTGGTATTAGGGACACAGGATTTATTTATTTGCCTCTTGTACACATCCTTTCATTGTGTTATATGTCAAGATATGACCCAGATGTTTCTTGTGACCACTCCGTAAAGGGATGCCGTATTTTTTACAGTGTGTTGGACTCCTTAGTTTTAAGGAGGTTTTCTCAATTTTTATATTAATATATATAGGTCCAAGTTGATAAGTTTTCACTTAAACTACTGAGCAAGACAGGCTGAAGATTCTGGTTGTAAGGATGTGTGAAAAATCCAAGTGTCTTTGGTGTATAGTTTGTGGGTTGGCAGCATTTCCATCTGCCTTGATGTAACACGGATTTTAATTTTGTAGAATGAACTGAGTGTAAATGGAGTCATGGTGTGAAATGCTAAGAGTCAGCCCTGCTGAAAGCAGTGTATGTTGAAGTGCAGCATCTGTGAATACAAATCTGCCCTTCTGGGACACTGTTCAAAATGATGTAACTGAGTGAAAAAGCTCTGCAGAAATAGATTTTACCTGCTGTAACTGAGTCTTTGCTGCAATACTTCACAAGGCTTGAGTGTGATGCTTTCCT
The DNA here is from genome assembly GCA_008033365.1 of Pseudorectes ferrugineus. Lineage (NCBI taxonomy): Eukaryota > Metazoa > Chordata > Aves > Passeriformes > Pseudorectes > Pseudorectes ferrugineus. Next base: position 10,294 of record QWTY01001808.1, on the reverse strand, counting down.
GACTGTGCAGTGGGATTGTATTTTATGAAAAAAGCTGTTGGCAATAACAGCTGAAGATCCCGAGGCTTTGGTTTGCTGCCCTGCACCTGTGCTGGAGCTCTCCTACAAAGAGACAACACTAAGGAAAGCCTTTAATGGTTGGGGGGTAAGTTTGCAAAGAAATTACCTTCTGAAAAATTCAGGTTGCCCTTTGAAAATGCTTCACTGTTTGTACACTTGCAGAAAGTTCAGTTAATCACCTGTTTGTTTCTCACGGCTTTATCTAAGTATTCCTGTTCCTGCAGCATCAACATGGTATCAGTTTCATGAAAAGCACAGTGGAATATTTTAAACATTTTTGTTTTAGTGAATTAATTTCTGTAGCTACTGAAACTCTCTTAGTTCTTGGATTAAAAATCTTCTACTGGTAAAAGTGTTTCTAGAAATGTAAATGCTTTATGCTGAGTCTCAGAGCTTTAGGTACTGTGGAATTTACATATCAAGGAATTACACTGTAGAGGTTGTTGCTACTGAAATAAAATAAATACTGTTCTTTGGTAAATATTATGCTAATGAGAGGTGAAAGCATAGAAATAAAAACTAAAGCATATTAAGGTAAAATTTTTAATACTTCTGCATTACTACCTTACTACTAGATTAGAAATGTTTGATAGTTTGAAAGTACTAGGAATGTTTGATAGTCATATCAACACTGCTGTGATAGCAGCAATATACTGCTCAGGAGACAATTCAAGTTCTAAGACACCTTTGCTTGCCATTATTATCATTAATATTCCAAACTAATGAACATTGAACTTAAAACTCTGCATTGTCAGTCTGTTCAAACTGTGAATTACTTCATGATTAAATTCTGCTTCAGACTACACTGTCAGTTATAAGTTGTGTTGAATTTTGGAAGAGTGTGTATGACTAGGTGACCTCATTCTCCTTACAGCAAATGGCTTTTATGAGAGGATGGAGGGGGGGTTGTTTTGGCTGTGGATGTTTATCAGTAACAGTAAAATACAGGTCACACATCAGCCAGGTCATACTATGGGACTGTAAAGTAGCTTAGTTTCTAAAAAAAGATCCCTCTTGGCTACGTTAAACTAAAACCATCAACAACAGGATTCAAGAGCTTCTTAGATAAATCACTACCAGTTTGGAATGGGACCAGAATGCAATGTTATAATGCCAAGAAGTTGTTTGGGTTTGTTTGTTTTTTTCCCCTTTCTCACTGCTAGGATTCCAACAGGAAAATTTTCTTGACCTTGTCTGGGTAGTTCTTGAGGATGGCAAGCAAAGGACCCACGACTTCTGCATCAACAAAAAACTCCAGTACTGGAGGGACCAGTGGCAGCAGTAGCAGTAATGGTTCTGGGGACAACACTAATCAGGACAACACTTTTGAATGTAACATCTGTTTGGACACTGCCAAGGATGCAGTTATCAGCTTGTGTGGGCACCTCTTCTGGTAAGTGCCAGAACACCATCTATCTGATCCCATAAAAACCAGTGATGTTTATAATTCTAGAGGAGGGACCATGGGTTTGGTTTAGGAGAAGCTTGGGTTTGCTCCTCAGCTGTTTTTCTTTGCTTGTGTTCCAGGGAGCAGGTTCTTAAACTCCCTGTACTTCTAGATTATTATGTAAAAGCAAACAAACAAGCAGCCCCACACAGACGGTTCAGTGCTCATTGATACTGTTTGGTTACATGTGTTATTTTATTTGTGCTGTCTGGCCTAGCATAGATATCTTCTTTAGACCTAAATTCCTTTCTAACCTCTACATACCTAAACCTGGATATGAATCTAGGTTCTGGAGGCCAAATTGTAGTTTATCCTACAAGCTTGCTGTTTTTCCTTTGAAATCATAAAAAAAAGAAAAAAAAATAGGCAATAAGCTTTTATATGTGGGCTATTTCTCTTTTCCCATGATATTGCACTTGTGTTAGGAACTTTTCAGTTCTTTAATTTGACTTGGAAATAATGTACAGCACAGATACAATACATGTGCAGCATTTCTGATGTGGGTAACCTGGTTTGAATATACCCCTTCTTGAATGTTAAGAAGTTAAGGATTGACATGGCCAAATATAGGGGGGGTTGGGGTTTATTTTACACAGTGGGCTAAATCTTTAATAAAATGAGGCCTGAAAGTGCTTTTCTCCTGTGTAAATATACGTAACATCTGAACATCCAGATTTTTATTTGAGGAGATGGAAAATCACTGGCTGAGGGCTTGTTAAGATAAAATAACATTAAATTATTGCACGAAAAGATTTGGAAGAATGGAACCTTGAAAATACCAGGTGTCTTGTCTGAATGGTGTTGTTGAGACCATTTTGAAAGCAGATGGCTGATTAGCAGTTTTATCTTGTAGCTTGCTTGTCTTTGACCTTTTTTTAATTTGCCATAGTAATTTAATCTGTATAATGGGAATTTCTCTGCCCTGAGCGACTGAGTCTGATCTCAATAGCTGACCCTGCTCTGAGCATAAGGTTGGACTAGAGGCTACCTCAGGTACCATCCAGCCTGAGTTATTCCATCATTCTGTGAATGTGGCTGATGTTCCAGCTCAATCTTTTAAGATCTTAAAGTCTCATTACTGACACCTTGTTTATTTGCATCTTTGCTCAGGGATATCTTTTCATGGTATCAGAAGAGAAAATTTGTACAATAAACCCTAAGATTAATGCAGCCTCTGTCTGGGCCTTTGGTATAGATGAGGACCCAGGAATGGGAGATGCACAGAACCACATTAGCAATTTAGATTGCATAACCTGAAAAAAACCAGTGGAGATCAGTCTTGGGCTACGCTTTCAAAAATTATTTTAATGGGAGGCTACAGAACTGGCCCAGCTGGATTCCAGGATTCTGTTGTCACCAAGCTGTGCTATCCCTGTACGCTGCGCATTTGTCATATCAAGTTCAGTAACTAATTCCATTTTCCTCTCTTTTTCTGCTCTGTGAACAAATTGTCCTGGGAATGCTCACAGTTGGCCTTGTTTACACCAGGTAAGACAGGTTTCCTTTTACTTTGTCTTTCATCAGCTCCTGTTGCTCAATAAAGCCCTTGGTTCTCTGGAATATCCCCCTCTTTTCAAATGTGCTTTTCTCTCCAGGGCAAGCACAACCTGCTCATGCAGCTTCATGTGCAACATCTTGCAATCTGCTCTTTGAGCAACAAGAAAACTTAGATTCTGTTCCACTTGCCTCCCACTTTTGAGTTTCTTAAACCCTAGGTAATTCCAGTTTTGGTACAATTACTGTTGGAGCTTGCAGGGTTTAGTTTGCAGTTTTAAGTGCTGAGTGTACTTCTCTTTGCATATGTAGTGTTTTATGTTGTGGTACCATTATAGAAAAGGTGGATGACAGGAGGGTATCTGCACTAGCCCTTGGCCTATGCAGGACTGCTGGTACTCTTTATTTCTTATTTTACTCCAGTGCAGATCTGAATATGTACACATCAGCAAGTTGATCCTGCCAGAACAACAGCTAGAGTGCCAACTCCACTTTGGAGAGTATTTGGCACTTACTAAAATATTTTGCTCCAGACCTTTGTGAGAAATTGCTGAAGTCTTTCTGCCTGGCTGCAAGTGAGGTTTGCATAGTTGTTTTCGTGGTATTTTACTAGTTTTCTTATAATTTCCTTTCTTTTAGTGGCTAGAGACCAGGCCAAACAGACAAGTGTGTCCTGTATGCAAAGCAGGAATCAGTCGAGATAAAGTTATTCCTCTTTACGGAAGAGGTAGCACTGGGCAACAGGACCCCAGGTAAGAAACCTAAATGCAACTATTTTTATTTGAAAATTAAAGATGAAACTTTAGTTTAGGGTCTTAAGATTAAACTGTTAAAGTGCTGGATTCACAATTTTAAATACTTTGTCAAAAGACATAGATCTGATATTTCTATGAAATATTTCTGGCTTTTTCAGGGCCTGCATTTGCACACATTTCTTGTTCAACTGGCAATTCATTTTAATTTGAATCAAGTGTTAATTATCAGTTACAAGTGGCAGGTTGCAATGATTGCTATCTGACTGGAGAAGCTTATATTAAATGTTCATGTCCTCAGTTTTTAGCTTTTGCAATGGGTATTTGTTATTCAAAGTGCAGCATTAATTCAGTGATGTGCAGCTGAAGGTCCAAAGCTGTGTGGTTGGCTCTCTCACACACTGCTCCAGCTCTGCTGGATGGCCCCAGGAGACTGTTTTATGGTTGTTCTGCATTATTAGCCAGGCTACTGCAGATACTGTTGTCACATGTCCTTGCACTTGAGCTAATTTCACAACTTCCTGCAGAGAGAAAACTCCACCACGACCCCAAGGACAGAGACCTGAACCAGAGAACAGAGGGGTAAGCGTTCAGACAAGCTCGAGCGGTTTAGTTGTTTCTATTGATAGTGGTATTTATTCATCCTCGAGGATATAATGTGTGTGAGAGATCCTGCGTGAGGATCCTGCAGCTTACACATCCTCCTCTTCCTCAGCTGGTTGTTCATGAATCATTGATAGCTGTGGTGTGGCAGAGCTCCATTCCTATGGTACTCTTTAGCACCCCAAAGAACAGGCCAACTTGGATCATGCTTCATGAACGCAAACCAGTGTGGTATCACTGGAAATGCTATTCATACTTGATTGTTCTCCATGTTTAAATACAAGGAACACTTTGCTTTGAAAATTCTTTGTGGAAGTGTATTTCTGTCAAAATATACGTGTTATTGAAATACATAATCCATGTATGAATTTAGATTTTTGTCACTGACATCTGCTTCTCTCATTTCTATGGAATGTTACTGTACCATGGCATTACAAGCAAGAGAAAGTTGATATCTATTGGATACATGTCAACTTGAAGAGGGATCTGTGGTTTTGTTGAGGAGATTACATAGGGTGAATGTAAACAGCAGCTGGCACAGATGGAGCAGACATGGGAGTAGGTGGTAGGACAGACCACAGTGTTCTTCAGCATGATGGCAGCAAGCATGACCTGATGAAACAATGGCACACTTCCATGTAACTCAGCCTGGGGTCCTTGGAGAGGATTGTTTCCCTCATGCTTCAAGCAAACAACTCTGCTGGGTGTGATTAAGGTGCATTTCTGTATTGAATGTATTGAGAGCTCAGCTGTTCTCTTTCACTAGGGCATTGCTGCCTTATTAAATCAGCTCCTGTACCTTGTTTGAATTTTTCAGCTGGTGCTGCTGTAAATCAGAGGGATGGGGTATGAAGGCAGGACAGTAGTGATGCTGCTTCCCTGTTCTCTACAGACCCTGTACCTGCCACATAGAGAGCTTTGCTGTCCCTCAGAGTTAGTGGCAAAATGCATGAGAAGAGTATAGTCAAAAGACCAACTCCTCAAATCAAGGCTCAACCCAGAAATGTTTGGCTTTTATTATATGAGTAAAATCATCTTTGTCCTCCCATTGTTGGTGGTGATAAACCAGAGGGTCTTTCAGAACTGGTATCACTGTTTTAATTCTGAGGTGAGGGACAGATCACTGCATTACAGAACTGTGGACTCTCCACAGTTCTTAGACATGACACAAGCCCCTAGATTCAGACATGCTTGGTTCTCAAACAGCACACTGCTTCTGCAGAGCAGGATTCATCTTGATTCAGAAGACTTACCTTTTGACTTGGTGTGGTATTTTAGTCTGGATCCCATGGGGTCAGTGTTATTGCATTATAACTTGCTCTTTTCCTCCTTTCCTTATGTCTTGCATTCCTGCCCCAGGTGATTTTGCCTCCTTAATTTGAGTCCCCTTGGTTTTTGGTCCCCACCAAATTTTTTCTGTACTTTTCCTTCAAATGCTCTATGCATCCCACTGGCAATTTATCATTTCACTGAGTGTTTAAATGATGCACATGTATCACAAAAATCCATTTAGATATTCTTTTAAGTACCTTTTTTAGTTATGTGGCTAACAGCCGTTAACATGCAATACATTGTTAAGACATTCTAAATAGAATTCGTTCTGTTGATTTTGATCAAGGTATCTGAGCTGAAATTTATATTGGCAGATATCTACTACTTTAAGTTGAGAAAGGTTACAGAAACACTTCTGTTAATTTGCGTCCCTCAAGCAAGAACTGCAGTTGCTAGTTTTCATTTTCTCAAACTTTTGGGTTGCTTGGCAAATTTGCTACTGTCTGAAACATTTTAAACCCAGGAGAACTAAGGGGATATTTACAAAAGTGTGTCAGACAGAAAGTTGCCAGACAGCATGGCCCTCCTTTAGCCGTAGGAAAGCCAGCGAGAGGGAATGTCTGCATTTCCACAAAATACTCTGAAATAGGCTTTAAATGATTGGTACCTTTTTTGTCTTCTGTTCTTTGTTCTCTGCAGGGATTCCAGGGCTTTGGGTTTGGCGATGGTGGCTTCCAGATGTCATTTGGAATTGGGGCTTTTCCCTTTGGTATATTTGCAACAGCCTTCAACATAAATGATGGGCGACCTCCTCCAGGTACCACAGATCCTTCTCCTGTCCTGTCACAAACATTTTACAAACTCTTAAATAACCTGCTGAATGACAAAATATTCTGAACAGTAACCAGTGTTGTCAATAGAAACACAATACAGAGCAAACACTCAGTAGAGAACATGGTCTGTGGCTGACATGTTTTGTACACAGGCTTATAAAAAAAGCAAGTTTCTAAACTTCCATATAGTTTCCTGAAGGCCCTCCTGGGAGACCAGTGACTCTGGAGAGAAACAGTGGCACTGGCGGCTACTCTCCTTTAATTCAGATGTCTCCTCTGGTACACCAGCAGACTCCTTCTGAAAAATGAGACAAATTGGACTAGACTTTCTAATAGTAATAGAAAGGAGTCACTAGGGGTGTACGAAGGAGACCCAGATTTTAAAAACAGCAGGAAAGGACCATTTCCTGAAAGATGAGAAGGAAAAATTTAAACTGGTGCTCTGTACCACAAAATAATGAATGCAAAGGTTGGTCATTTTTCAGAAATTTGTCTCTGAGACAGTCATCTGTATTCTACAAGAAGTAACTTTCCAGTGAACTTACTTCATGTTTTTGATTAGCAAAAAGTAGTTGGGTTACTCCAAGTAGTGACCTTGCTCTCTAACAATTAAGTAATCCCTAGAGAACCTGCTCCCCATCTTCACTGTAGACAAACTGAATCTGTTTTGAACAAGAACACCTACTGCCCAGGGTTTTCTGAACTTACTCTGTGAAAGGTTATGCCTGGCAAATCTTCCACCATGTCATATGGCACAGGAATTATGAGGAACAAACTCATTCTTCATGTCACCAGTGTTGCCATGGTGCTGTGCTGTCCTTGGGTCAAAGTATCTTCCCTATTAACTATAGTTCAGTGTCCCCTGAAAATCTGTTGGGGGTGGGACTGAGCTAAGGAGTCCTGCTTCAGAGACCTGATACTTATCTTCCTTGTCATCTTCGCATGCAGCCAGCCAGGCTGAGGGTAGGAAATAGCAACTTTCTCACCAAGCAGATTCTTTGCATATTTTTCAGTGTATGAATATACTATATTCAGAATATACACAATCCCAGAGAAGAGGAAGGAGCTGAACTGTTGTTTGCTTTTTTTATTTCCTGTTTTCCAGCTGTTCCAGGGACTCCTCAATATGTGGATGAGCAGTTCCTTTCCCGCCTTTTCCTGTTTGTGGCACTGGTGATAATGTTCTGGCTGTTGATTGCATAAGTCTTTTCCATTATTTTATGTATTCATGACCAACAAGGCCACTGAAACAGTTACAAACTGCATCCCCATCCCATTTTAAACCTCTTGGTGTCTGGTTCCATAGCTAACTATGGGCTTCTGGAATTGGTGGTAGCACAGCACAATGAGGAATCTCACATTTTGCACCAGAGTTGGAAATTAAAACATTGGTTAAAAAGTGTATTTCAGCTCAGATACCTTGTACAACAGGTTCCTGCCACAAACCATGGGCCTAGCGTTGAGCTGCACTCTGAAAGGGAGTGCTGCTTTGAAATCCTGTGCCAATCAGTGACACCAGTTCTGTGGGACAGGCAGTTATCCCAAGGTAGACTGGGCAGGTAAGGAAACTTTTCCAGTGTGACCAGTATCTCCTGCTTTGCAACGACGATGGATCTGCCAGAGCTGCAGATGTTATTTAATGTCTCCATCAGCATCTGACCTTCCCCAAGAAATCATCTGCATCACTGCTGAGATTCTCTGGGGCACAGCACGTGATACAGTGGAACCAGGTCTGGAGACTGGTTTCTTTTCCTGCTGTTATTTCCCGGCGTGATGGAAAACCCTTCCTGATGGTTCTTACGGCTGTTAGAAGAAGGGATATAAATTTATGCTGCAATTTTTTAAAGCCTGAGTGTGCTGGAGCCAGACACTGGAGGATTCTCTGGCTGTGGAGCCAGGTGGGGCTGCTGGACCCAGCCCAGTTCCTCACTGACAAACAGTGTTATCTTCTCGGGCTCTGCGCAGCACCTATGGCTGCACTCGTGGATAATCCCCTCACAACCTCATCACTGTAGCGACATTTATCCTTCCCAAGGCTTTGAGACTTTCTACGCAAGGTCATGTACTCCAAAAAAAATCCTATTACAGATCTGAGATCAGCTCGTTTGGGGAGAGGAACAAAAGGCACCTTTACACGAGTTTTGAGGTTAAACTTGTCATACTATAAAATTACACAGGAGGAGAAATGAGATCCTGCCTTTGCCAGCACATGCCCAGTAGGGAACATTTGGAAGACCTTCTCTCTGCAGGTGCACACAGACCTTCTCCTGTGCCACAGCAGAACAGCTACAGCGCAAGAGTCTCTGCAGTATCTACCAAAGATTTTAATTTAAAGTGCTGGAAGAGACCACAACCATTAATGTGCTGAGGGGATATTTCAGAAGGTGAGCACTCTGTAGGCGCTTTGGAATCCTGTTGGGTATTCAGCTTTAAAGAGTACTCCTGATGTATTTGTGTAGATTCCTTTGAAACAGATACGAGAGATTCCCTAGCGAGATGAACAGTTCATATTTCTCTGACTAGGCAATTCCAATTTTTTTATCTTACTGTTTTTAGTTTATTTTGATTCAGGTCGCTCATAATGATTTCCTGCAAGATGAATGTTGTTACTTCCCTGGCAGTAGACAGAAAACTGACAAATCAATTAATAGAAACTTTTGTTTCAATAGCTTGGAGTTTTTTAGTGTATGGAAGAGTTTCCTGGGCAGGACACCTTTAATTAATTGCTGTAGAAGTTTATTTATGTAACTATAAACTGTTCACTTTCAGTGTCAAGACAGAGGATGACTGAAGTTTAACTTGCCTACCTCCAAAATTCCATCTGGCAAGTAGAATGTTGCAAAGCTTCTGCAGTGTTTTGTCACATCAGATTTATACCTGACTCGATGATAATCTGACAGAATATATTGCTCAACTATTTATAGTTGAGGTGGTGCTTCAACTTTTGTTGTGCGACACTTCTGAGAAGCTGAACTTTGGCATAGGGTTCTTCTCAAGTGCATAACTTGGTAACTGGGGCCCTTCCCAGGAGAAAGGCTGTTTTTTTTGGTTGTCCTACACTGTCGCAGCTTTGGGTTCCTCTCCTGCGCAGTCAGCACCACCTGCTGATGGGAAGGGAAGGTTCATGTGATAGTAAGGGATGGATTCCTTCTCCTTTTTGTACAGAGAAACTGGATGCTGAGAGGTTATGCAGGGAGGAGAAGGGTATCCCTTTGAAGCCTTTATCCCATAAAGAGGATAGAGAAGTGACTACAATAGATTCAAGAGGTATTGAAGCATATTTAAGTAATACATTTTAAAATACAGAATTTTAATGGATCGGGGGGCGGTTTTCCATCTATGAGTGAGAGAGAGAATGGATTTAGAGAAGGCTGCAGAAACATGACTGAGAGCTCTTATTTTCCGGCAATTCAAGGATGAAATAGTCTAAAAGTGTTAACGCTTGGTTCCCCCTTTCCCTGGTGTGCTTTTGTATATACCCCTGCCCCGCAACCCGACCGCACACAGCCCGGACGCCTTGGCTAGTGCGTTACCGTTCCTCCTCACTAATTTTCACTGTTGTGAAAGTGATTTAGAATTAAAAAATGGTTTTACATTGACCGGAGTGCGCCACCGTTCCTTTGCGCTGCCTCGGGGCCTGGAGCACGGGGCCGGCGCGGGAGCGGGAGCGACGGGGCCCGCCTGGGGCCGCGCCCGCCGTGACACGTGCGGGGCGGGGCTGCGGGCGGGGCGGCGCTGCCACTGGCCCCCGGCGCGGAAAGAGCGGGGCGGCCGGGGCGGGGCAGCGCGGGGATTGGCGGGTGCGCGGAGGAGACGACGCCGATTGGCCCGCG
>QWTY01001806.1:0-30447 GCA_008033365.1 Pseudorectes ferrugineus | reverse complement strand
TATCTCAACAGCTGGGGAGCTGACACCACCAAGCTTTGCTTGCCAATGTTTTTCCTCATCTGCTCCCCTGCATTTGCAGTACTCTCCAGTTTCCTACTCCTACTTCCAATCACTTTATCTTCCCACAAAATATTCCAAAACTGTCAGAGGTTAGACTGCCAAGGCTTGATATTCCCTTATCTTTGTCCTACTCCCTAAATTTCTGTCTAAAATAAAAGCTTTGGAGAGGCTATCGCATGCCAGGCTGTACATTCTTGAGTCCTTCATGTCCTGTGCTTCACATTTTTCACTCTTACAGTGAGGTTTTTCTGTATCAAATGTGCTATTTACACAACTTTTGGGCTGAGTTTTAAGAAATCTTTCAAGTTCTGCATGGAAAACAAAGAAAGGACTCCACAGCAAAATCTTTTCTTACAAAAATTAATTAATAAATAAAGAAAAATAGCTGCCAGATCCAGGGCAGCCATCCACTTAGAGTGACCAGATCTCCTGACCGAAAACAAAGGAACAGCAAACACCTCCTCACCAGCCAGAGGTGGATGCCTGCCTGACTCACTAAAATAAAGGGAATTATTGAGCAATATTGTAATAATTCATTCAGCTGGAATAAACAGACATCTGGATCTGAACATCACTGGAGAAACTCCATTTCTCAAAACTATCTGAGTAAATTCAGGAAGAAGCCCCTCAACTTGGCTTGCAGTGACAAATAGGAGTGGAGGACACCAACAGGTACATGGCACACTGGTGTTTCTATGTCACTTGCATCAGTACAGATGTCCCTGCAGAGCAATGTGAATTTTGTGTATTCTAAGTCATGCACCAGGAAGGAAAGAATTGCATCATTCTATCCTGAGACAGAAATAGAAAGCAGACTAGTCAACGAGAAGAAATTCCCAAATTATAATTCGGAGCCTGAAATGACATCTTAATGTCTCATTGGAAAGATCAGAAAGGAGAAAAAATTCAGTTTAACCTGGGAGAACCAGACAAGAGAGACATCTTCAAAAGACCCTCAAGGATCATCTGTTCTCCTGTTTACACTTCATCTGTTTTCCCCTCTCTCTTTCCATGTTCACTCTTCTTGTATTGGAATCCCACAGGTGAACCCCTCAACCCACACATGCTGCAGGACTCAAAGCAAGGCTGCAATTCCATCACTGGCATATTTTCCATTTACTTTCTCAAACCACAGCATGAATAAGCTTCTTGCAATCATTTACTGGTAGGAGAATTCATTTCCCTTTGTAACCAAGAAAACAAAACAAGAATTCTCCATCTGCTTTCACATGCCAGAAAAATGTTTGAGTGAAACACCCATCTACATGATTCAGATATGGAAACTCTTTGAAGCCTCACTATAAAATCTGTATCACATCACACTACAGCTAAGTGCTAAGCCTGTAAGACATTGTTACCACTTTGAGAAAGGTATTTCTATTACAAAAAATCAGTTACTTAACACAGTATTCCTACCCAAGAGTCCTAGTGAAACAGCCTCTCTTACAGAAAATAAACAATTATATAAATCTGAGAATAAAACAAACAAGTCGTTAGTCTAGTCCATGGAAATAAACAGTAATATGAACAAAAATTACAATACTTGTAGCTCATAACTCAACAGACATTTCCATAAAACACCAGGTATGTCTATACAAAGAGTCTGCAATCCCCCTCCCTGGGAAGTCATCGAGAGTTTCCACTGATTTTTGCTGTCTCAAAAGTTCACTTAATGAAACAAATTAAAAGTTATAAAGGCAGGATCCCAAACAACTGCTGAAGAAACTGAGAGCAGACCCAAGGCAAAATTGAGACAGCAGCTGTACATTGGAAGGCAGTTCATGATACAGAAAGGAAAATACAGGCAGAGGAAGGACCCCTGGGTTCTGCAGGCAAACCTGACAGGAAACCCTGAGCACACACCACTGTGGTCTGGAAACAGAAAAAAAATTATATATTAAAAACCCAGTAAATATGCACACAGATTTACTAATCTGTCTTAAAACTTATACTTTTTTGTGTAGCTAACCTGGAAAGCAGTTGGCTTTTTGTAACCCTAACAACTCAGGGAATTTGAATTTTAAACTCACAGGGCTCCCCCACAAAGAGCATCTTTTTCCAGCCTGGGATAGCAGAGGCTGGGGCTGGAGATCAGTGCTGTCTCAAGAAGATTATGGCAGCTGAGCCAAGAGGTCCCATTTCTATGTAAATGAACAGCCAGCCTGTGACCTGTGAGCATGGCAGAGAAACTGCAGTGCCCATCTTTCCTTCTTTCCAGCAGGAATCATAAAACACCCAGAGGCTGTATGGCAGGAGGTAACCAGAGCAGCCTGGTGAGCGTCCAGCTGGGGGGAGTATTCCCCCAGCTGTGTGACAATATGTCTTCACAAATTACAGCCTTTCATGCCGTAATTATAGCTAAAATCTTCCAGTCTTGCTGGAGCAGGATACTACTGCAGTAATTCCCGAGTATGATAAGGAGCAGTAACTCTGCTGATCACGTTAAAACCCTGCTCCAATTAGAGCAGAGGGACTAACACAGATTAACACAATTGGCTCAAACTGATCCCGTGGAAAGCAAGGCCTTTTAGGGGTAACGTGAGGTTCTCTTCCAGGGAACAGCGAGGAGTTGGACATGGCACCGAAAAACTGGCTTTTTTCATGACAAGAGTTCTGGATTGAGCACAGGGCAGTTGTGGTGTACACAGGATGAAAAAAAAAAAGGAGGGGTTCTAGGGATATTCGCTATTTTACTTTGTGCACGTCATTTCTGAGTTCAGAAGTGTTTGGACAATGCTCTCAGGCACGTGGTGGGAGTGTTCTGTGCAGGACCAGGAGTTGGACTCAATGATCCTGACGGGTCCCTTCCAATTCAGCATATTCTATGATTCTGTTCTAGTCTATGATTCTTTCCCTGGTCCTTTGCCTCTTTAATTATAACTCTGTGTTTCAAGAAAGTTTCAAAGTTTGCTGTAAAAAAAACATTTTCCTCTCTGAAATGGATCATGTTTCTTTTCTTTTAACATACGCTAAAACTGCTTACAGATTGTACCCATACTGAAAAATAAGATGAAGAATATCCAATCTATTTTGTCAGACTTTGCAAGGCTAGATTTGCTGGGAGATGCAAAGCCTTAAAGAATTAAAGGATTGCAGCTTAGGTGCAACAGATCCTACACACAGGCAGGTAAAGAGATTTTGCTGGTACAACAATCAATACTGGCTGCAGGCTTCTCCATTTCTAAGGTATTCTACACTTGTTTAAAGCATTTCTACAAAGCAGGGCTTAATAGTTTTGCCAGTGAACATGTTACCATCAGTGCCAGCAAGAGGAATTCCTGGAGCTTTTCTAGCTCTCAGGAAGGTAAAACACACCAGTGTGTCAGAGAGAGCATATGTAATAAAAGGAGACCCTCAGCTATCTCATCAATTATCCAGGCAGCATTTAATGATACATTAATGTTTCAGGAAAAAAAAAAAAAATCACTAGGTAAAACCTGATTCTTTCCCACATTCTCTTCTGTGCCACTGACAACACAATTTTAGATATTTCACATGAAGGACAAATATCACAGTGTCTTCATGTTGCACAGAGAGCCTCTTTCTTCAGGGTCTCTCAAAAAGAAACTGGCACTGAAGGTTTCTTTCATGAGGCTACAAAGATCTGTCTCCCAGCACTGACCAGGTGACCTTGGGAGGATTTAAGATCATCCTGACCTACTTTCCAATTTTTACTTTTAATTGACAATTCACATCTCTTCCTGACAGCAGATAGTTCACTTGAAAGTCATTGGGATTACCCTCAGACAGGAACTTGGGCAAGCAGAAGTAAAGAGGCTGATTAACAAATATTCCAGTTTTTCAAATCTGAGTAAGATATGAGTTGTTAAATTCCAAGATCTCCACACCCACATGGTGACCTGTCAACCTTAACTCAGATTGTTCTGTTGGAAAAGAGGAACAAGTGCTCTGCTTGGCACAACCAATTCTATTTCTTGTGTCCCAAGAAATTACAAGTTTCTGAGAACAATGATTCTTCTCAGACCTACTGTTCTTTTCCATCTTCTCACTCACTTAAAATTGCACTTAAAATTTTAGCTCAGGTTAAACGACAAATCCCAGTATTTTTCCAAAATAATGTGGACAATTCCAGTCACTATAAATGCAGTAAGTGTAATACAGGCGATGGCAGCCAGGCAGAGCACAAACAGGCAGGTGCTGAACAAGTTTTCTACCACAGGCAGCTTTGCCAGCAAATATCTGGCCTGCAGTACCCTTGCTATTTCTGTCCTGGATGTCTCTGGAGGAATGACTGCCAAATGAAAAGTACCGTACCAATTTGTGCGGTGGTTTTTGTGATGTGCATAAATGAGTTCTTGGATAGGCTTAAATTCATCCTGACTCGTGATTTAAGTGCAAATTTAAATTCTGGTGTGTCTAAAGGGGAAAGGTTTGCGCATTGCTATGCAAGTCTGCCAGCTGGCCCCCACTGCCACTTTGTTCCTCCGCTTTTAAAACTAAAACATGGAGCTTGAAACAGTTGTTTTAATATTTAGCATTGTAGAAGGTCATGTTCATATGAGGGCCCTGGAGAGAAAAGCTTTTGAGCAACTGGGGGAGTCACTAAAAGTCAGTATATATAGGACACATCAGCTGCATTACTTTTATATCTCACCTCTCCTGACAATGAACTGGGAACTATCAGGCTTGGCCAAGGACTGATAGAGAACAACCAATACTGAAAATGAAGTTAAACATTAGATGTTAGGCTGAATGTATGAGTGTTCTTTGATAAAACAAAGGCACGAACAAGACTGTAGAGGTCTTTTCTGCCTTTAACACACTGAGGTGGTTTTAAGGCAGAAAATTCAGCTCCACATGCCAAACACCTGATGCTTATAACTGTGCACTTCCAGGGGCTTGTTAGACATAACTAGTCCAGCCTCTAGCTACTGAGTAACACATACCTTGCACTTACTGTATTGGGTATTTATGTCCTACATCTACCCTTACCATCTTTTTTTTCCTTCTTTAATGGTCTGTAATCTACTCCTTAAAGCTGCCCTTTCTTTGGCAGTATTATCCCTCAGTTACTATATTTATTCTAATGTGGCTTTATGACCACTGAAACGAGATGGAAAATTCTTTCACTGCCCATGTGAACACCCACCACCCTGCTCACCAGGTTACCATAATGCCCCAGGTGATTACCCTGCAGAAATTCAGAAATATGAGCCCTGGTTTCCCTATAAAGCTGATTTAACACCCACTTGTGAAGCAACTAAACAGACACACAACAGGATGAAATAGAAGCCAGCTGAGCTTTCACTCAGTGCTTTTCAAGATGAGTAAAGCACACAGGAATCATTATCCTGTCCAGCTATTGTATAAAATGTTAAAAGGCTTTAAAATCAGAGGCACTTGTTTTAAAGCATATTTAAATATTTACTGCATGCATTGCGACCTCTCAACTTGGTGCTTGACTTTCAGCTCCTGTAACAGTACAGACCTCATCCTCTTGGTACATCTGCCAGAACACAGATTCACCACTCCTGCTGAAAGGAGGGGAAGTTAGAGCCAAACCACTCCTCTTGGACCCCCTTCAGAGTCCTTCAGTCAGCCTATTCTGTAAACTTACTTTAAGTATGAGAAACAAAAAACAATTAACTATTCCCCACTATCAGGGATTTTAATTTATTGATTTATTTTGGAATTACAGTCTCATTTTCTCTCTCAATAGACCAGGAACAGGTTAAATTTCTTTCACTAAATTTCTTCCACAACTTTCACCTACATGTAAATGGAGGTACTTTCCTAGTACTAAATTAGCATGACAAGCTACCTTGTTATGGGCATGTTAACAGAAATGTCTATATGCTTGCTTAGTAATGAAAACCTGCCCTTAGTGTTATTCTAATAATCAGAAATTCCATCTTTTCCTAGCCAGCTGCCAAATTTCTTCTTTCCTTAAAGTAAATAATGTCTATTCTACACTTGTATATTATACTTCTAGATCCATGCCAAAGTTCATGGCATGAAGACTTTGTGATTTAAATGAATCACGTGAGACACAGGACAGCAACAAATCAAATAGAGCAGGATAATAGGTTTGAACAGGATAATGTAACCAGCAGCTGTCTAAGAAAGGTTTGGAAAAGGATTAGGAAACACACTGTTGCTAGAATAAGATCCTCTGTTGCCTTGAGCTTCAGTGGCTATTTTTGATTTGTTCCACTGTGCAAAGAAACACTGGAAAAAGCAATGTTATTAAAATACAGATGTGTGGAGAGAGCTTAATTCTTTCTAAATATGTCAACATAGCCTGAGCTATGCCATCCTTCTCACAGCCATTCAGGCAGCTGCCTGCACAACATCCACACAGAAATAACTCCTTCCCTAGCTATGGAGGAGAAGCATCACAATTTTACTCAGCTGAAGATAACCTGCATTTATCCAGAAATTTGATAAATGCAACTGATCGCTGGAAAATGTGAAAAGCACAAATTTGGCAAAGATTTATTTTCCCCTACCGATCCCACTGGTAAGAGCTCCAAGCAGAAATCCTTCTCACTTGAACATAAATATGTAGCAGACTTCTAAGAAAACAATCCTGTGAGCACAATTGTTCCAGCTGACAGAGAGTGGCTGGTGATAGATAACAGGAATATTAGTGAACAAGGAGCAGAGTTATTTCTGCACTCGCTCAGCATATCCAGAACACTGTCCTTTGTCTCTGCAGAGTTTCACTGTGCCACACGAGCTGCTCAGGAAGAAGATTATGGTTTTAAATATCTTTCCCACCTAAGTGCACAACGTTGTAGTTATTTGCAAGGCCATTTAATTTGCAAGAAATTGCAACACCTTCTTCGGACATTGAAATGCTAAACACAACCAATTTACTTTTGGAAAATATCATTGATACTTCAGTAGCAGAGCACGTGCCGTGGATAACTGGTTTATACACGTGCACACATGCAGATTGTTCAGTTCACGGGCAGTGAGTGCTACCATACCCATTCCTGAGTGATAACTGGGGACAGAAGGACAAAGATGTGCATCCTGGTTTGGGTCAGAAGTGCTGTCTCAGCTCAGCCAGGCACAAACGATCCTGCTCGAGCTCCCATGTGGCTCCCCACTCACAGCCTGTCCTACGAGTGCTCCAAAGCACGTGCAGCCTGGTGTTCCCCAACTCCACGGTGCACTCAGGGGTGGCAGTGGGCATTTGTAACCCCTGTGACAGCCTCAACCATAGGCTCTACTCCTGTGACTGTCTTTTGTTGGAGTGATTCATCCCAAAAAGCAGGTTTGTGAGACTGATGCAGTCATGTTCATATCACAAGTGTTTTCCCTTCCCAGCATGACCCCAGGCTTCAGGCGTTCTCCAGCAAACAACAGCTGGCTGCTTCCAGAGCAAAGCCATGCATTTGCTGGTGGGCAGCACTCCTGTGGGGCTCTGCCCAGCAGAACCTGGGCATATCCACAAGTCCTTCCTGCTAAACTGTGGAAAAGTCCCTCAAAACCCAGTAAAAACCACTGGAAGACAATGAATATTCCAGCAGCTAGCCCTGGTTCACTGCCAGCTAAGTGAATTGTTGGGTATCTCTCCTTTCTCCTTCCCAGCACCTCTAAATGCAAAGAAAAAATATTAAGGTCACAAGCAGGAGTTAAGGACTGTTCTGAATTAAAAATCCTGCCTGGCATTTAAGAGTAGAAACTTAAGTTACCAGCTGAACACATGAAATGTAATGAAATACAGAGGAAACACAAGCCTTCGTGAAATATAACACAAGAAATACTTCAATTTAGTCTGGTACTTTTCTATTTCACAAATAGTTGGTGAGTCGAAAGAGCCAACAAATCAAGCCAGAGAATGACCTAAAGCCCAAAAACAATCAGAGTTACTAAAAATTACTGGTAGGAAAAAATCCTAAATGCTTTAAAAGGCCAGAGCTGTTTTTAAAAGCCATTTTAAAGCACACATCTGCCTCCAGCACTCAGGTATCAAATGCTGCTTCTCCGTTTTCTTTTTTTCTAACATGTCACACACTTTTCTTTCCCACCATCCACAATTATAACCACATGAATACCCAGTGTGACACACTCAGTCTCCCCCCTAAGCACAGAGCTCCTACTTCAAACCAAAGCGAAAATCTGATTTATCAAATACAGAACACAACAGCATTTCAGATGTCAAACATCCTCATGCTAAAATATGTATATCCTTGACAAACTAATTGTTTTTCTGTGGCACTGTGACCTAGACAAAGTCTGAACCTGCTCTGCAGCCCTGATCAAGGGGCTGACAGCAGGAAGAGTGATGGATGGCAAAGGCAGCCACTTGCTCTGGCTGAGCAGGCTCCACTGTACCACCCATCCATCACTCTGACAGCTAAAGAAATTCTGTTCAAATTTATCTACAGAGCACTAAGCAGGCAGAAGGCAGAGCATATATCCCACCAGCTGAAAGGGTAGATAACCAGAGAGGAGCATTAGGCCATTTAGTTTCCCAAAGTAAATTGGTAAATCCCATTTGGCTCCGCTGGATAGGCAAGTGAGATTATGCCAGGAAGAAACGCCATGGAATAGCAACTGTAAACGTGGTAATGATGTAACAAAAATGAAAAATAAAGTTGTTGGAAAGAAGTTTTCCCCTCCTTGCTTTTATTTAGAGAGAAAAGCACAAAGAAAGAATAAGAAAAAATAAAATAATTAAGTGGAGCCTGGGCACTGTGAACGCTGTAAAGAGGGAAAAGATGAAAGGTCATAACAGAATTGAGTCCTTGAATACCAACTGGAGTTTTAAATCAGGACTTGACTGACACAAAGGTTTATCTATCTCAGTCAGTTTTTCAAGCCATAAATAAAGCAATATTCTGCATTACTTTGCAGTGAGTGATGACAATATTCTCTTCTGCACATGCACTCCTTCCCAAGCTGACACAGTGTGTGCTTGTATTGTACCTGTCACATCACTTGTGTTAATGCAATTCACCAGAATAAACTTTGTCTTATATAACAGTAATACACCTTAATGTTCAGTGTATAAGGATCGAATAAAGCTGACACTTCTGTTTTATACGTAGAGGGGAAATCGATTTGGTTGTGGCAGGCAAAAGGATGTATTTTAAAATTAAGTTGTAGTCAAGACAGAGTTGGGCAGAAAAAATTTACACCCCTCAAAGACATCTTTTTTTATCACTCCTGCCTTTCACTTTTTCTCTTTGAAAGGCAGCAGGCTGCAACTTGACTGTACCAAAATACTCCACTGGGTATTTATCTTGAGAACTTCCTGCAGGTGATACAGTGATTTTCTGTAAATTTGTAGATTAGAGAATTTGACACTCATATTGAGTAAACAACTGCCTGTCAGACTTTCAAATGTTTTCCTGCAATAAGGGGGAGAACCATAATTGCCTGAACTGCTTTGTTTGATTTGTAAACGAACACCCTGCTTTAATCAATTGACGCTCTAATTAGTAAATTGGTGATCTGAACTTCTCTTGCTTTATTTTAATAAACTCCTGTAATTTCTGATACCGTGCTCATGTACTCTAAGTAAAGGTTGTAAGGGTTTTCTCAGAAATATCTGATAATTTTAGCATTATACAAGAATTGACTCATTGACTTTCGAGTTAACTGCTCCTGAAATAAGCGTTATGTAGTTCCTAAGCACTTGCTTTCAATTCAGTGAGAAATACATCTAAAAACCCCCAAATAAACCTACCTTGCTCACACACCCTCTCCTCTATTTCTGCATCGTGTAACTGGCAAACTTTTAAGCGTGTTCTTTTGACAGTGCAGGAACACAGACCCTGGTAATTCATCTCAAAGGCATCTCCCACATTCAAAACAGCCAAATTCCCACTGGCTCCCCCAGTTCAGCATTACAGTGGCTGTAACAATATGCACATCTGAAACCAGGATGTTAGGTTTTACATTTTATATTTACTCAAATAGCTGCTGTGGGCAATTCAGAGAATATATGACTGCAAGAATATTCTAACCCCTCTGGCTGGCAAATTGCTAAATCCAAGGAGTCACTGGATTTTGGGGAAATTAGTTGAGGAATTTAAAAATAAATGAACACATTTGGATTTACCAACAAAACTTCAGGCCCTCTTTAGCAGGACAATTACCATTTCTACCCCAATTCTACTGCAATCTTGATTTTGTAATTTCCCCTGATAAAAGGATGTAGTAAATCAGAATGTTATGAAGGCAACCTTACCAAAATTCCCTTAGCCTGTCTGGGTCAAACTTCATTTAATTAAATTACTTGATTTCCATTCTAAAGTTCAGTGTTATCATTCAAAGTAATCCTTGCTATTATATTAATAACACCAAAGGAGCCACGCTACGCAAAAAGCATTTGGGTTAGGAAGAGGTTTTGACCATGAAGGAGTGTAATCAAAGAAGCGCAGCAGCATTCAGGAGACAACTTAAAGAATAGATGTCTCTTTAATAGCGCTTAAACTGTCTACTCCAGATCACAATGCTGGTGTTGTTCTTGCTTGGCTGACCATATGGAAATTAAGCTTTTTCCCTGTTCTTCACCGCTGTTTTCCTAATGTTGGCTTCTGAGCCGTTTAATTACACTCTGTCATAAAAGTGGGTGCTCAGTCTGACAGGAACAAGGATCACCTAAGTGCTATTGTGGTGACCGGAGCACTTGTATAGGCAATGGAGGTGAAAACCTTTACACTTCAGAAAGGGAAGAAAATGCATTTCATCGGTGACAACACAATGCCCCTCCTAAGCCTAAACAATTGCAAATGTACAGGCTCTGGACGCTGCCATATTCACAATAAGGCCATTCACAGAGACTTTGCTGAGGCAAGTTAGGGCAAAAGGGTCAGAGGGCTGTGAACTTTGATCTATCGCTTCAAATTTGGCAGGCCTTAAAAAACCTCCTGCTTCAGTAAGTTTCTTGATTAACCTAATAAGAATTACACAAGGAGTGCTGTGATCTTAGCGCTGCATCGGATTAGCTGCCTAGACTGTGTTCTGTGAAGCCTAAAAATCTCATCAAGAAGCATAATGAGAAATAGACGATGGAAGTGTCGAGAAAAAGGTCTCGAGTTTGTGTTTTAATTGTGCAGGCAAGGAATTGAAATGAAAGTTACACGAGAGCTGCATTTTCTGAAGAAGCAGAGTGTTTGTCTGTGGAAACATTATTTTTTAAACTCTGAGGAAAAAAACCCTAGCAAAATTGAAAGCTCGGAAGTGTATTCAAGACGAACATTCGGTAATTCAGAAACAATTTCTCCTTTTGCCACCTTCCACATAGAATAGAATCTAATACCAACATTCATATTTATGATAAGTTCTAAAACTTAGTTCAACGAAAAATGTCACCATAAGTGTCACTAACGAATATCCACAGAAACCTTATCAAAACCATGTCAAGGAAGGAAGAAATTTGAATTGTTACAAAGAAGAAGGATCAGCAATTAATTCCTGAATTAGGCCATTAGCATACTAAGAATTTTTTCCATTTAATGAACTACCACTACGTTATCCCATTTTTATTATATCACAATATAATTTAATTTCTAAAATTAATCAAATATAATTCATCTTTGAATTATCAGGATTATTCCTTTTCCGTGGATATGTTTTGAAAGGCTTCATTGCTAACATAAAATGGAAATCTGAGTAGTCACAAGAAGTCTAATTTCAGAAATACTAAGAATTTCTTGAAAGGCCTAGGTAAAAAATATTCATGCTCCAGCACATGTAGCTCATCCTTGCAAGACATCTGCAGGCTGGAAGATCATGAAGTGACCATGTTTTGGTGTCCTGGTTTGTAGTGGCTCAAACAGATAGAAGAAGACAAAAGCTGACTCATGCAGGACAGTTCTCTGCTCAGTTCTGGATCAAGTGCCAGCAGAGGCAGCTCTGTCCATGCCTTAAAAAGGAACGGGAGAAAGAATTCTTCGGGTATGTGATTAATAAAAAAAGGAGAAAAAAAGAGAAAACCCCACACCACCAAATCAGTGGGGATTTTTAAAGGTTCCTGTTCCCGTTTATAAGGTGTCGGGCTCCCCTTCAATGGAAAGCGCTTGGACAGCACTTGGGATCAGGGTCACAAGTTTCCACACTCACTAAAGACTGCATTTTAAAAATCCAGAAAAAATTGTACCTTTGAGCATCACACAAGTCCATGGACAGGATTTGCTCAGAAGGACACAAAACACTCCCATGAAAGACATGATGCACCACAGAGTGGCTGTGTAGCTGCATTAATTCTTAGCCACAAGTTTGGATATATCTTTAGCATCTTGCACTGTATGCTCACACATCAACAGCAAAACGTTCCCCAGGAAACATTCCAAAATTGTTTCTTTGAAAAGTAAAGTTCACTTGTGGGTCAATGGGGTAATTATGGCAGAAGGAGCCTGCCAAGCTCCAACAAGAGTTTTACATTTCACAATGCTCCTTCCCATAATTCCAAGTGATTTCTCCCATTCCATGTGCTTCTCCTCTTATGAAAATAATAACAATAAAAGAAAGCTAATCAGTGCTATCAATTAGGAGTCATCTCACAGAACAGAATTATACTCTGAAACTGGAAAAGGAAAACATTTTAAGCTGCATTGTAGTCACTAACATTCTTATTTGTATTGTTATTCTGTCTCAATGCTCCTATCTGAGTTTTCTATGGAAGAATTTGAAAGAGCCTGATATGGTATCTTGTCTGTACATCAAGGAGCCCAGAGAACCAGGAGGGAAACTCCTCCAAGAAGCTTTTAAGAGACAGTGAAATAAAACCTTGTGCCAAGTCAAAAGCAGCATGTTGAGTCGAGTTGCTAAACTTGCTGGGAAGCTGTTTACATATACAAGTCACAGTAATTGCAAGATAATAAATTTATTTATCTTCAATTAAGCAAACCTCATGGAATAAGCTTACATGTCATTTGTGCTGTCTTGCACACATTTTTTTTAATCACTGTTACAAAAGCCTTTTTTGCAACCAGGCCTGTTAACAGCAAAATTAAAATGTAACATGAGAAAACCATCCTTTATAGCCAGTGGAGAAGAAAGCACCAGAAGGAAATAAGTGTTAATGATTAAAAAAGCAAGCAGCACTTTGAAAAAATGTGAGATATGTGTGTGGTTAAATGGATGGAGCAGTGATGCCATCCACCTGCTTTTGCTGTGCATCAAAAGAGAAAGCTATGAGCAGCTACAGACACAAAGGCAGAGTGGTGACCCTGCCTGAACATCCTCTTTAGTCACTTGGGACAAAAGGGTAAAGCTCTGGAGCACAGCAATAAACAAAATGTAGCCTCAAAAAAATAAAAATTCACTGACATGGTAGTGGAAAACCCACACTGAGAGCTTGGTTCAGCATGGATACCAGCAGTGAGCAGAACAAGCTCAGAGCAGCTACACCCAGCAAGGCCCTGGACCTGCTTGATCCTGACTCCTCCCTGGGTGTTTGTGAGCATCTTTCCTGCTACCAGCCCTGGCCTCCTTGAGCCCAAACAACAGGACCACCTGCACTGGCAGCAAATAGCCCAGGGTTTGATATTTGACCATAACTTATGGTCAAAGGCCCGGGTGTATTTGCCTTCTAGTTTGTTAAATAAAGAATTTAGTTGACTAGCAAGTCTGGGCAATTCTAAACATTTAACTACACAAATGATGTTTAAAACTCCCTTTGATGTTACAGCTGAGCTGCCACAAGCAGAGAACAATAAGTCAGAGCCGTGAACTTCTGTGCAGGTATAGAACAGTAGAGAAACAGTTTCAATAAATTTTCTGTCCACCTACATCATACCTACAAGTCTCCATAAATTGTACACCAGGGAGAAAGTTACCAAAGCAGAAGTATGCATCTGAAAAGAGTTTGTCTTGCAAAACAAATAGGCAGAAAGCAATACATCATATGTATTTTGAAATTCAAAACCTCCTTCTTGAAAAGATTTGTCTCTCTACGTACTCGCACCTAACTGAAAATGTTTACTTGAACTCTCTATGAAGCAGCACTAAAAATATTCAGAAAGGTTTAATATTATTTACCTGGGGAATCATCTAAAATGCCTCCAGGAGAAACTACTGTGAAGATCTTTAACAAGAGAAGCAGACCAGTGTCTTTTTCTTTCAGGCAGGTATGAAAAAAACCCCATCAATTTAGAAAAAGATTAAGCCTATATTCACTTCTTTTATTTTTATTATGACAGTACATCCAGATTTATAACTACTGAACTGTTGACTTGACTGCTTTTGCTTCTTCCTTAACTAAATACTTCAGCCTCATCATACAGTGCCTTCACAAAACTGACACCCTGCCAAGCAGAGAGGTACAGTGTCTGCTAAAGCAAGATTAATCTCCAAATAAGCGAGGATAAGGAACAACTGTGTCTAGAGCATCCCAGCATCCTTATGAGAACAGTTCAAACACAGTTGATACATTAGGTTAAACTGCCTTGCTGTGGTCTGTACCATAAGCCCAAGGCAGATGCATCAGTCATGGAAATTATTATATTGTGCCTATTTACCTAGAAACACTCCCATTTTAAACCTAATGGTCTGATAGTATGGCAGGAGCTGTGGCTTGTAAACAGGCAGGAAATTCGACTTTGAGGGAAAAACAAAAAACTATTTCAAGCTTTGCTTGCCTTTCTTTTAGTTTTTCAAGACAGGGATTTTGCAAAGATTAAATGGTCATCTAACTTGGGAGAACTACATAATTTAACAAAACTGATTTATTGCATTATCACTAAGCTTTGCACAGGCTCCATAGGAGTGTTACTAAATAAAAATGGTTCTCAGTTTTGGCATGAGAAATGCACTTCTCAGGTAGGAAAATATGCATTTATCAACAGCTTAGCTTATCTGAAAATATTACTCTGTTGGAAAAACTATTTCTGTCACTTGCAGAAAGTGCATATTTCAATTTTCAGCTGCATCAATATCCTACTCTATTTATGGTTACTCTTATTATTTGTGTTACCTCTCAACTCAATGATCCCAGTCATGAGCCAAGAAATGCATGGATCCAGAACAAAGAGTACAGTTGGTAAAAGCTCACATTTAGGCTAGCAGCAGCAGGCAATAGATTGTACAGGCAGACAGGAAACATAAAGACAGATCAGCAAGCAAATCAGTGCCTGCTCTCTGTCAGTATCTGGGAAAGGATAGTTCCCATTGAAAATTTTCATTTAAATTTTGAAAAGAAAATTATTGCCCATATGCATATTTTCTGTTAATACTAAATATTTATATGTGTAAATAAAAGCACGTTTATTACTATGATCACTTATTTATAATTGCTATCGTGAAATTGTTTAAGGAAAGGCAGACAAAACACAAATTTAAGGGCAAGGGCATGCTCAAAGCAGCTTCTTCTGCTGGATTTATATGAAGGCATTCAAAGGGGCTTATACCTAGTGCTGTGCTGGTCAGGGAGGCTTTCCAACAGCAGAATTCAAAAAGGGGTTACAACACAGAAGCTTTAGATTAGCTTTACTCACTGTTAAGAGGTGAGATAAAACATAATTCACAAATTCAAAAAGATCAAGTAGGGAGGAAGATCAATATGAAAGGAATTAGTGCCTAAGTTTTCAGATAGATGTGCCAGCATGTTGCTTGGATTTATAATTATAAAGCAATTATTACTTAGCTCAATAATAAATTATTAGCTGCCATGGAAACTACTGAAATATAAGGCAGGCTATTAAAGGCAACGAGATGGTCTGCAGGAGACAAAGGGAGGAGGCAGCTTATTCATCAGGCAGACTGTGCTCTTCCTCCAGCTCCTCGTGCTATCACACACCACTTTGGGATTGCTGAAGGAGAAATTGCAAAATGCCTGAACTCACACAGAGCCAATTGTCAGGGCTTAGCAGGGCTTTTTTTTTGCTTTAAGATGATAATTTGATTATAGAGTCAGATATTTTTTTGGTGTAATCCTAGGGATATCACATATCCCTTTTTACCTAAGCAACTAGTTGAAGCAAGAACTTGTGGGGGACAGGTAAGGCCACTGAAAAGCAGAAAAGGAGAGTTAATGCCTTCTATCAAAAAGAATAAATTGAGGAGCAAGAAAATTATAGGCTAGGCAGCTTAACTGCAGCTTCCTGGAAAAATTCATGAACAAACAATTCATTTGTAACCTCCTAGAATAAAACTACAAGATTATGAGCAGCCAGCTTGGATTTGTTCAAAGCAAATTATATCAAACCAGTCTAATTTCTTTCTGTAACAAAACAAAAGGCTCTGACTTAAAGCACTGAATGCTGCCCTGATGCCCTCATGTGCAGGGAAGTTTGGTGTATGTCAAACCACCCTATGACAAACAAAATTATGCCTGCAGATTATTGAGCTGCCTGTTGCCAAAGTGGAGAGCTGTATCAAACAGGGCTGCACAAACAACCCTAGGTGCCATTGCCCTGAAAATCCATCACTGATGACTTCTTGATGGAAGAACACGTGTTATTAAATGCAAGTAACACTGAGTAGGAAGTCTGCCACTACTTTGGAAGACAGGATTAAAATTCAGAATGTTTAGAGGGGATCCCAAAATCAACGTGAATCAATGATGCCTTTCTATAGTAAAAAAATAAAGACAGCTATGATACTTGAACCATAAACAGGCTTCAGTGTACATTGATACACAAAGCAGAGGTTTAAGTCCATCCCTACCCCTTATTTTGTGTGACTGACTACAGGACAGATAGATTGGGACAAAGCAAAGAGAAAGCCACCAGAATTATCAAGCCCAGAAAAACATGGTCTATGAAAGCAGGTCTAAAGATATGACTAGAGTTAAACTTTAGGGAAAAAAGCTTTCTAAACTAAGAGCAGTTAAACATACAGTGAGCTGCCCAGGGAAGTTCTATCTGGAGAAACTTTTCCTGGAGGTCTTTTAGGACAGGTTACAAAACTGTAATTAGGGAATGTCATAGGTATAACTGACATCATTTTCCATCAAGGAGGCACAACAGGTAACATCTTCAGGTCTCATGTGGTCTTATTTTTCTAAGAATTTGCAATATTATTTTTTCCCCATTTCTAATCTCATCTGGATGAATTGTAAGGAATTTGTCTGGGGTTTCCAGACATGAGGTAGCCTTTTCCTGGCAGAAACCCTAGACTGACTACAGACATGCATACCCTCACAGGGCACATATGCAATATATTGAATGCTTCTGCCAAGGACTGTTCTATATCCAGAAATCAACAGCACATGTGCAATAATCCATCACTTTTGGGAAGCATCAGACTTTATTGAATAGGCACTGGAACAACAGTGCAATATTCAGGGAAACTGGAGTCCCAGAAATCCTCCTATTCTTTCAATACAAGAGGGATGAAACAACAGGAGAAATATTCTTTTGTCACAACTCTAGGCCATCACTTTATCAAACAAAAGGACTCATTCTCTCAACTCGTATTTTTTTTCTCATGTAGTTTTGCTATTAGCACTCAACTGGCTGCATCTGTGGTTCCTTTACATCTTTGAATCAAAAAAAAATTCAACAATCTCTGCCTGAGCTCCTCTGTTTACTAGTCTCCACAATAACTTCTCCAATCACACACCTGAACTCTATTATAGCATTCATATAGAGTACACAAGCTGGTGGGGTGGTATTTTTTTTTTTCCAATTTAACCTAAACAAGAGAAAGTGGTTCTTCAGCTTCAGAAACACTTCTACCAGCATAACAGTATTTGCTCTCTCATGCTTACAGAATCACAAAAGCAATGATCTGCATCAGAAAAATCTGTAAAGGAATTTATACTAAATTAAAATAAAATAAGGAATGTTACTGGAGCTGGTTGCCACAGAACAGGAACTGTGCAAATAGTCATAAGAAGGAAGAAAGAATGCAGAGATGGTAAAATCATTGAAAATTCATCCTGAGCCATCCTAGAATTGTTTAGTTGGGAGCAGATTAGCAAATCATCTTCTGACAGTTGCCCCTCTGACAGCAGGCAGCAGCTGCCTCACTGCCTTGCCTTGCTAAGCAAAAGCAGGGGAGAAGTCAGTGACTAACTCCAGTCAATAAGCACACCCACTGCTACTGTAATACAAAAGAATTGATGGTAGGAGCTCCTGAAAGAAGTTTCTAATTATACTAATCCCAAAATGTACCAGCAGAAATCAGTTCTGCGTTCCAGCCTATAAGAATTGAGGTGCACAGTTGTGTGCAGCCCCCCTGAATGTAGCAGGGGGTCAGAAATTCTCAGGGGAGAGTAAGACCTGGTTTAATAAAGTTTTACCATAGGTCTAGATCTGAATGGCCCTGGGTTTATCTTTTTTAAAATATGCTTCCTGTCAAGGTATCTTGTCCAGTGTGAACAATTCCTCGTGGAATTACAACAAGCAAAGCTTCTACTGATTTGCCAAAGGCCATCATCTCCTGTTTAAAGTCAAGCCCATGTTTGTTTACTTCAGGTGTTGTCTTCCTCCTTTCATACCAGCCAGCTGAGCTTGAAAACAGCAAAAAACAAACCCCAAAGAGAGCTCACCTTGTCACCCTGTATCAGCAGGAGTTATCCCTGCATGAAGTTCTGCCTGCAGAGCATCATCGCAGCAGATTTCTGTGTCTCACATCTGAGGCAGGCAGGATCCCCTCACACACAATGCAAGTTACTGCTCCAGAATAGCAGGAACACTTTGAAATAGGGGATCCACAGCCCTATGGCTTCTCTCCTATTCTCTTTTGGCTTTCCCCCAAAAGAAGTATCACAGAATAGGGTACAACACAAGGAAATACGTTCACAGAAGCTACGAAGAGGGCTGAGCTGTTCCTGTCAGCACATCAGGGTCCTTTGGTTCAGCGTGGCTGGTTTCAACATGCAAACGCTGTGTCATCCACAGCAAGAAACAGCCCAAGTGACGCCTGTGGAGGGGCTGGTGATGGCTGGTAGCCCCAACCATACCCACACAAAGTGAAATGCACCACAGAGCAAACACTGTACGCGATAAGACATCTTTCAACACGGAAAAAGCATAAGGGAGATGATGACCAAGCATGAAGGGAGATCCTTTCTTTCAGAAGTTCCTTTTTTTTCCTGGTTATTAAATCAAATCTGACCATCTCCTAAATTTATTTTATCATCTTTTATTGAATTTTTATGTAACATTTTCCATGCCCATATTACTTGCAATTTTTCATTATTGCTGCCCTATTTTTAACCTCACTCTTCCCAGAACTTGGCTCACAGACGTGATGCATAAATCACAAGGCTACTCTGGCTAATCTTGTAACAAAAATGTAATTTATAACACTTTGCATAGAAAACAACAACACTTTCCACAAATGCTTCAGCACTGAAGTTTTAACAGCCAAATATGTGAATAAAGCATGTATCTTATCTGGCTATTAGTTTGGTATATCACTTTTGAAAGATCGTGGTCCTCCCCAGACTTCAGTCTCTCCGTGGATGAAAGATATTTGCCATTAACATATTTCTAGAGAAGGTACACAACAGACGTTAGGATGTAGATACAAGATAGATGAAACAAAGATTCAGTGTTGATTTACTGGGTTAGCAGATGACCAGCCCTCATAAATCAAACAAAATCCAAGCAAGAGATAAGACAACCCGATGGACTTAGCTTCATCATTTCTTACTGAACTCTATTTCACATTTAATTCAAAATACTATTATTTTAACACAATCCAACTGTACAGCATTCCAAGTTCAAGTCAGAAGAAGATGCCAAATGCCCACAAACTTGCTGACACAATAAACAATAAAGAAGGTACTGAGCACTTTACCAGATCCAAATGTTAATTGTCATCTTTCAGTTCCTACAGATAACATTTGACGCTATCTTCCTTTTATCTGAAAGCATGAGAAGGAGGCGAGACATGAAAAATATCTCTCAAGTTGCCACAGCAAATAATGTTTTGTGCCTTTAGGAAAGAAGTGGTACAACTGAACAATTCTGAAAACATTCCATCCTATCATCACAGGACAGAGCTAAGACAGACAAATAATTATCCACCTTACATTTACACTGTCCTTCCAGAATTGCTTTATCTCAACATCACTGAACCCTTCACAAGGCACCAGCACTCTGATTTGCACTGCTGCCTGTTTTACAAGCAAATCAGCCACATCTTTTTCTTAAACCCTATTTCTTTCCGATGAGCATTGAGTAATGTCTGTAACACGTTCTTGATATGAAAGCTGCTCAGCATCATGAGTCAGTGCCCTCCTCCCCCAGCCCCAGCAGGAGTGACAGATCCCGGCACTGATGCCTCAGCTCGGGTTTCATTTCATTTCATTTCATTTCATTACACAGTGTAATAGGCCAATATCCACAGCTCGGGCAGGCCGAGCCAGGAAATTCAAACTGCTGCTGCTTATTAAACATCGTGCCATCAAATCACGTTAGGAGCATTAAAATGTAAATAAATACGGTTGGGTCACTGGTTAGACTTCTCCTTAGCTCTTCCTTAAAGTGGTTTGAGAAAGCTTTTTGCAAATACCTCGGCGAAGCACCAAAGGTTCTTTAAAGATGTTTGCCTTTGAAGATCCAGCTGCAACAGGATTAAATTTACTTTTGCAGCAGTCTGTGGTTACAAAAAGACATCCTCCTGACTGGGGGGTACTGGGATACCTAGAGTGCATCCTAGCAGCTTTCAAACCATTGGAGTCAACCAAGGCAACCACCTTTTGTGTGTGCCAAGGAGGTAAAAAAAAAAAAAAAAAGAAAAAACGTTTAAAAAGTGGTAATACTGTTGACGTGCTCCCAGTGTCCATCTTATACACAGAAAGAGTTGTGGAAATATATTCCAGTTTCAGCTGTGCCACCTCCAAGGAATGAAGAGTTAAGTGCCCTCTCCCCAGGCCACAGAGTGTGGGGGTAAGGGGTGTTTATTTTTCACATATTTGCATATCTTAGACATATGATCTATGCCTTAAATTTAGCCTTATTCCAAATGAACTCACTTCTACGTCATGTTACTTTTAGATTTTTTTATTTAAAAAAAAAAATCCGAGCCCAAGGTCGTGTGTAGGCAAATATCTGAGTGAATGGGAAGCCAAGGATTGATTCCTTTGAGGCTAAAGGCCTGCACAAATCAAGATGCAGAGAGCCTTTAATAAAGTATATGATGTGGATGACAAATCCTGGTATTTTTCACTGCAGTTCTGACCTAGAAGTGCCCAGCTGGGCAGGCCTTCCACAGCTACACTCGTGCGTGTGGAAGAATTTGGTATCAAGGTTTGCTAAGCACTGGGAAATCTTCATGATTATCGAGCTACAGTAACTGCACCTTAACCAACACTAAGGGCTGTGTGGCTCCAAATATAATATAAAATGTGCATCATTTTAGCATGGTGCATACTACATTTAACCTCTGCAGAGGATTACAGTGAAACAACTTAACTGGGTACCTGGGATCAAAGAAATACATTCTGACCATGTAACAGGTATTTCACATACTCTTTAAAGAAATCACAATATATTAGTTATCATCTTTAAAGAGAGGCATTACCTACAATTTCATTATGCCTCATTATACCTCCAAAATTAATATATCTGGAAAAACTTAGCAAAATGCAGGGTTGTTATTTTCATTAATTTAGTGCCTTCCTCACATATGATAACGCAGCCGTGAAGTCACTTAATAATTAGGTAAAGAAAATGGACTGGAAGGAAGCAGAAGCAGCTCAAAATATGGAGCCAATGCCCAAAAAGTCAAGGAGAGTCTTTCATTGAGCATAATGGCATCAGAGCAAATTCTGGAAAGAGCTCAGTGCCTCTACAATGTAAGTTCAAGGTTCATGCAGAGTGAAGTAAAATCATGGATCCCTATAAATTAACACAGCTCGAGCTGACCTTTACCTGACTGCCATGGAGAAGTGAACAGCTCCTTGGTTTCTGTTGTAGAGGAAGCCCTGCTAATAAACAAATGGGGTTCCAGAGGTCAAAATGAAATAGAAACCTCTTTGTAGTGTATTAACCTGTATATTTGTTTGGACAGGCACAAGAATGTGTTGAGAAGGAAGCTGAAATGAGCAAAATCTTTGGGCCTGTGGCATGGAATATAATTCTATCAGCACCTGACTTTTTTTTTGACATTTGGCAATGCTTTTTTCCTACAAGTAGAACGCGTGGTATTTGAAATTCAGCTCTGGTAAGTAATCACACATGTGACTTCAGAATTTGCTTTCCATTAACATTAATGCCAATTCAAAAGCATAAATGTTTATAAAGGGAAAACAGGCACAACCACATCAAGTCACTTGAAAGGCAATCATGTGCGTATTCAAACTGCTTTTACAATCTCAACCCTATTCCTTTCAGCCATCCCATTTCATGGTGGCTGTACTATTTCTGTTGCTACAGGTACATACGCTTTGTTTTTCTATCGCTATTAGAATTTGTGCTAAGGATCCACAAACGTGAAGGTTCTGTAACGAAATTCTCATCTTGAACATGTTAAACCACAGCTGTGAAAGACAGCAAGACTAAATCCAGGACAGTGGGTTTGCAGTAACAGCCAAGAGGCTTTAAACAGTATGAAAGACAGAAGCTTAGAGGTTCAAAGCCAGCTGTAAAAATTCTCATTTGACTTCTTGATGCAAAGTTAAGCAGGGTTACTATAAAGAAATATGCTGCTGCCTTGGGTTTCAAGTAGCTTCTTAATTTCCACAGTGTATCCAAGCTTTCTCCACATTCTGGTGTCACACTGTATTTCCCCCACAAACTGTCTAATAACCCTACACATCAAGAGGATGCTGATGGTGCAGCCATACAGATGTGCCTGCTCTAAGCTCCACGTATTGAATGCCAGACTTAGGCATCCAGAGCTTTTTGAGGTCATCTTTGTAAAGCAAACACTTCTGTGAGGAAAGCTAATCTTGGAACAGATGCACAGAAAGTAGAGATTAACTGCAATTACTCTAAAAATTTTTTTGAAAAAATTTCTATACATGACAAATATAGCTAAATCCTGCCTGATGATTGGCTTAAAAGTATTTAATTTAGCCATTTAATCCTTTTCCCCATAATACTTGTTCTTAACAGTTCATTTCTAGATGTATAGTAAGCACTCCTACTCCATAAGGTTAAGATAGAAACAGAACCAGAGAAAAATGTGAAGGTTTCCCCAAGTAACACAGTGATGAAACCACAAGGGGAAAAAATATCTACAGGAACATTTCCCTATTAAAATTTTAAAAAAAATTATTTGACTTAAACAAAGTCTGGGCTTTACTCTGGACACCAAAATTCTTACACCTTTATAATCCTTACAGCCCCACTTTTCAACAAGACTTGAGGTGGTTGTCTGAGTCACAAAGGCCAACAAGGCTGAAAGACCCTCAGCTTTTCCCCTCTCTTACTTTCATCCCAAATTTTCTCCATGTTCAGATCTAATTTGTGACAAAACTTTTAAGATTAATCTGCAGAGACTCCTAATATTAAGAAAGTTTCCCTGCTATTATTATAACCATTTGACTTCCTAGGATGGTGTCTTTAAATGTGTCCCAGGTTCCAGCATTTGCAAAACCATAACCAGGCCAGCTCAGAAATCTAAGGGAGCTCAAAGCCTTGGACGTAATCCCTTGTACATTCAATACAGTTCATGATCCTTTTATGCATGTTTATTCATTTGTTCCTAGTTTTGCAATGTTAATGAAAACCAAACCCAAGCAAGCTTTATTAGATTTTCATTGCAAATATTTGCAACTGAGATGCAGTTAATTAAAATTAAAACAAAAAAATATACCTTGCAGAGCATGTTCACTATGGAAAACTATTTATGTACACTTTTCCTTGATCTCTTTGGCAAGGTCTGTGTTAAATCAGGATTTCAGAAGATGGGATTGAAATAATTTAGGACAGGACCACAAATTGGAAACTTGCTTGAAATTTTCATCATATTGTGGATAAAAGAGATCAACTCTAAATGAAAATTTAAGACATGTGTTTGTTTTCCCAACCCTGAATCTACTTTAGCTGATACCTGAGAATTGCCTAAAAAGTCCTTTATCACGAACAAGTAGCAGATAACACCATACTACTGCCACAATAACACTGCTTATTCCTACAGAAACAGTACTTGCATCACTAACAAAAACATTGGCATTTAATAATTAAACACAAGATTACTTGCGACAAAGGAAGTTTTTTTACATTGAAGGTGTGAGTTTGTACATCAGCATTAGTGAGAACAGAAACTGGCCAAGAAACCATCTGACTGCACACGAAGGAACACAAATTGTTCACAGGAAAGCTTCATTTAGCAAAACTGCATATTCATGTTTATTATTTGCTTTCCCCTTTTATCTTATAAAATAAAGCTATGTGCACCTGCACATGTCTTCTTATAGTTATTGATGAATGTCACGACATTAAAAGATCATATAAGATCTAGTTCGTATTTTAAGGGCAGCTACACTGGGAGAGGATCAAATCACAACAGAGTTAAAGGGACACATTCTTTTACGTCCTCCAAGAGTGCAACGCTCGTTGGAATTAAGTGCACCTACAGAAAGAAGTGCACCTACAGAAACACGTTGCTGCCATTTCCCAAGAGTTCTCCAGCACACACACGACACCTCAAGGGCTCCAGCACAGCTTCCCCACAAGCAAAATGCCCTTGAAGGCCCTTTGTCCTCAAGGCAAGGTCCTAAGTAGGGCAGCCCATCTGCAGTGGGGTGCTGGTGAACAAACCACAGCTCTGAGGGACACGTGAAAACCAGAACTGACCTGTTTGCACAGCTTTTGAGGGCTGCCATCATTTGAGGGTAAAAACAGTGGCTTGGAACAAAGGGAAGCACAACTCGTTTGTGCCACATCACAGACAGAAGCTGCTGCTACCCCTCCCTTCTGCTCTCACTCGGTGGAACACGTGGCCAAGGGGACACGGAGGTGCAGATCTGGCAGCAGCCTCAGTGGGCACCAACAGCCCATTTGTACTGCCTTGCCTGGGTTCTGAAACACCCAAAATTGCTGCCCAAGAGCTATTTAAAAAACCTTTTAGCCTCCTTTGTCCGTTCAGGGAATCCATGCAAGCCAGGAATCATTTGGTCCAAAACCAAATTTATCTTCTCTGTTATTTTGGGGAAAACACCCTAACTACTATCAACTGTCTGTAGGCTTGATGTGGAAGATACTCCACCCTCAGACCTCTCAAATTTATTCTTATTTACTCTTCTTCTTTTCACATTGGGTCCATAAGGCCTGATGTATTTACATTAACACTTTATCTTGCAGCTAGAGATCTCTTCAGAAATTTTTCCTCTATCACTCATCAAGCACCTTTAATACAGCAGAGCAAATCCTGTCCTGCTGGCTGCAGTTCATTGCTTTTTTTTTTGGTAAAGTCATTAGAAAACACTAGAAATAAATTCATGAGCCCTCCAGAGTAGGACATTTAATTGGTGTTTTTTCACAGGCTCTGTAGGACAAATACAAGTCATGTTTCAAGCTCAAACAAAAGGACTGATTTAAAGCCCCTTTTCCTTTGATATCAAACTGGGATCACTTCATAGGAATATGACTATTTTGAAAAGAGACTGACTCATATTTCAAACCCTTTAAAGCAAATCACAAGAATGAAACTTTATGACATCATTTTAAAGCAATTTAAGGGTAAAACTAACTAACAGAAAATACTAACATCTGTTTAAAATCTTCCAAAATTAAATTAAAACTTTAATTTACTGCATTTGGGGTTACATATTTGTACTTTCACATAGATGTAAAATGTAGTGGACCTAATTGTAATACTCTGGCAATTAACATGGGCTTTACTTATGGATGATATTTAGCTATTTAAAAATTAATAGCATTATAACTTTCCAGGAAAATGGCAGGCTCTCTGGAGGAGCATAGCATAATGGCAGCTCAGTTTATTTTGAAATGTTTGGTTAGGGCTGACTCTTGGAAACAGCTCAACTGTAAGCCCATACAAATGCAATCCACCAGTGCAGGATTGAGGAATGAAATCCTTTACCACACCTAGAAATGCAAAGCCTGATTCAAAACAGCTGCTTCTCCAGGTTCTATCATCTGCTCGGGAGGGTAAAATAACAAATAAAATAAGACCTTACTCTTTGAAATTATGAAGGGTACCCTTATTCCACTAGGTGGTTGGTTTTAGTTTTGCTTGTTTTGTTGTTGTGGTTTTAACACACCTTACAAGTCACACTTATCCAGCAGGATTTCTGGAGGGGATCTATCTGCCTGCAATATCTCTTCTTTAGTGCTCAGCTCCTGCTTGGTTTAATAAATTTTCTCTCAGCTTCTAAGAGTCATGGTGCCATTTTAGGACATGACTGTGCTAAAGAGAGAGCAAAGTGTACCAGGTAGCTTAGCTAAAATCATTTGCTACTGTGTGATGCATCTGTTACAGCTTTTCTCCTGGACTGAGATAAGGTTGGAGCTGATTCATCTACAGATGAATACCAGAAAGTTTAAATTGGAAGAGGGGATTATAAAGGAAAAAAAAAAAAGTCCTTAGGCTTTTAAATGATGAACTGAAAATGAAATATGCCTCTCCAAGTGACTTTCAGGGTTTACAGCTCTCAGGATCTCTTCCAAATAACAATCTTTCAGTGTCCTGTGTTTACCATAGGAAATTGCTTCAGGCCAAAAACCTGTATGGAGACTACAGACCACCTCCAGGAGTGTGCCTTGCCCTGCTGGCAGCATCTGAGAGGGTACCTGAGCTGCTGCTGTTGCACTCAGCCTCCTCCCCTCTTCACCAGAGTGAGCCTCTCACTCGTGCACAGGTCAGGGAGTCTGGGCACAAAAGTCCCACTCGAACAGACGTCGGGAAGAGCCACGGTCTGGGAGGAAAACCATATAAACCAAAAAGCCTGGCTGTCTGCTACAGGGCAGAAATCTCCCTGCTGAGGTATTTGCAAACTCAGGAGAACCTGTGTCCCACCTTGTTCGTGGCCCATGCTCCCAAGTCCCACCCCTGAAATGCCCACACTGACAGAAGAGCCCACGGGTTCCCACCGTGTTTGCCAAGAGAGGGAATGGCACCCTGACGAGGATGAAGTATGTCAGTAGGACATAAAGCAGGTTCCAAAATTAGCCTGTGACCATCTTATTTTACCAACATCATCACTGTCTCAATGCATATGTTTAATCTGGCAGAAGATACAAAGACCGAGCTACTCCTCAAGGCATTTTCAGAAGGATTTATCTTTAGCTTTTGCTTTTCCCCTAAGAGTCTTCAGCTCTAAAGGCTGAGGGAGTTCCTTAGGGTGACTCACACCCAGGCTTTACTAAAAGCATGAAACCCTGTGCTCTTACAGACAATCTTTATTTGAAACAGACTTTTCCTAATAAGTTACTAGAAAAAAAAAATTGGAATTGCAGAAAATGGGAAGCCTGTACTCATTGCACCTCTGGATTCCATAATCACGGACTTCAGCCCAAAAGACCCTCCACTCAGAGCTCTGTACCTACCTCACCAGACCACTTAGCTGCATCATCTCCAAGAGAATAATGCAATTTTGTGCATATTGCACAGCTCTGTGTGTACTACCACTACTGAGATCACATTTCATTTTAAATATATGTATGCTTTCTAAGAAAGATCGGTAAAATGCTTAAAATTTCTGCCTGATTCTCCTGAAGATTAGTCACAATAAAGTAAGGAATGTGTTTCTTTTAATACTGCCATAAAGATTCAATGAGTCACTGTCCTATAGGTGCCTGGGAGGCAGCAAGCAGTGGGAATAGCTGTTTTTACAGTAAACCATAAAAATGCATTAAGTTACAGAAGTAACTATTAGCTAAGCTGCTGAATCATCCATCTCATGCTGAAGTATTCACAATGGTACGATCCCCTGAGAATTTACCTCTCAAGCGAGAGCTCAGATATGAAATCACAAAACCCAACAAACTAGGCACTACAGAAATAAGTTGAAAATTGAGGTGCAGTCCTGCAACTTAAACAGCATTTAATAGTTATCAGAATGAAGATTATTATTTCATGTAACTGACACAGAATCAGCCTCTCGGCAGGAGGTATGTTAGTTTATGAATCAGCAACAGAGCACTGCCAATGAGAGGTATAATATTTGGGACTTTATCTGAATAATAGCATACTGAACAACAAATTTCATTGTCCTTTGCTGTTATACTCATCACCAACTCCCCTACTAAAGTGGATTCCTTACACTTATTCTGGAAGCTTTCATTTAGGTCTTTCTGTCATGGAGTTGTCTGCAAAGTTTTTAAGTTGCTTTTACAGTAACAGGGCTTCATCACAGAGGTAAGGCAAGAGGTGCCTTTGGTAAGGACTTAATCAGTGGATGCAGATCAGAAGAAAAGCATTTGTAAAAAAACCCACCCGCTTGGCTCCTACTTTGAATTTTGCCTTTCATCACAACACACAGAGTCACAAGAGCAAAACTAGCACAGCCCAGCATAATACCTGACATTGTTTTATTGTGCTTCCCTGGCAGCTTGCAGAAATCCTTCGTAAAATATTTATCATCTGCTCTTGAATCATTGAATGATACTGGTCTCAGCTACTTTTTCCGGCAAGATTTTCAAGGCCTCATGAGCAAGAAGCTTTCTCAAAGAAGACCACAGAGAAATTCAATTAAAGACAACTTCACTAAGAAAAAGAGCAGATTTCCTCATTTACTAAAGTAATTAAATGACACAATATTTGCTTTAAGCTATCTTGACATTTTCAATATAATCTATATCTGTGAGTTTGCTTTTGGATACACAAGCCCTGGGTTGATTGTTGGATGCTGGACCCTGACAATGGAACTCAGCTGTGCAGGTATCATTGTCTCTGCACCATTTTACAGGAACTGAAAATATCTTTTGATATTGTGCTGAAATTCCCCTACGACACTGGCTTGTGGCTGATCATTGACCAGAAAGCTGCAATGACAGAGAGTCCCTGAGACAAAGAAAACCCTAGGACTGAAATTTACTGTAAATAAATTTAAGCTAACTACACAGCTCTAGAATACTGTTGCTTTAAAAGTCATCAGTTGCTTCTTAAACCCTCTTAAATCACCATAAAAGCATAACTAAAGTTAAAAAAATTCCAATCAAAAAAACCCCCCACAGATAAAAGTAGCTTCTTGCTTTAGATAAGATTTCTGCTCAGTAGAGAAAAACGTCTTGAGCAAACAAGAGATGGGACATGATTCAAATTACAACTGTACACAGAAGTAATTAAAAAAATTATTTGTGCTAGAAGAATGACTTTCACTCCAATGAATTGAAATCTAAATTACAAAGCTCAATTGTATTATGAATCCTTCATCTTTGCTACAGGTATGTCTGCCTAAGTATACACTGTACTCCTAGGGGATTACTAGCTACTTTTCCCTCAAGAAATGCTTCTAAAAAACTCCTACCTTTGCATCTCACAACAATAAACAATTCGGGTGATTCTTCTCCCGACAAAATTATTGATTATGATTTTCAAGGATTAAAGCCTAATATATATCCTAGAACTCGAATAATTTTATTTTGATGGCAATTAAGCAGGTATTCAGACAGCAATACCTCAGAGGTATTGACAAGGCTTTTTCATAACAGGACAGAAAACTCACAACTGTACAGGTCACAATCTTGCTCTCAATCACCTCTCATTCTTACCAGAGCATTTCCCATTTTCCTGCTATCAGACCATAACAGCCCTGAGTGGATCTACCAGAAGCAGAAGCCATATTCACCCCAGCCTGATGATAATCCCCTGGCCCTCTCCTGCATTTCAGGACTGTGCTGTAGGGCTGTGGGTTGGCACCTCTGCCATGCCATCACCCCGTCTCCAGGCAGGAGGGAGCTCCTAAAACCAGGGACACCACACCCAGCAGCAGCCTGTGCTCAGCACCCACGAGCCCAGGAACATCTGCCCACATCTGGCAGCAACACCAGGTAAACCAGCCTGCCAGAGGGGGAATTACACTCCGTGGGAGTAAAGGTTTTTGACAGGTTTTTCCTTGAGTAATTTGTGTGGAGGGCTGGTTGACCTTGGAGGATCACACAGTAATAGGAGAGCCAATATATGAAATTGCACAAGGGAAGACACAAGACAGCAAGCAACTGATTAGGAAGAGGACTTGGGGACTGTATCAAGCTTCAGTGTTTCTCTTAACTTGGATTCAATTTTAGAGACACTTTTTTTTTTTCTTTTTTAAAAATTAATCCCTGTATTTCAGTGACTATGTGACAATTCCTGCTGTTTATCTATTTATTCTCATTGGTGCCATATCTAAGCACCTCTGCCAGACTTCTCAACACACACAGATTTCCCATGCAGGGCCTGCACACAAGGGACAGGCATTCACAGGTTATGGAGGGATCATCATACTGCTGCTACTGCCAAGAAATGCATCTTCCACTCAGTCCCACCAAGAGGTTTCAGAAAGTCTTCTGAAAGCTGCTTCTTCCAGCTGCATCAAACCATACAAAATCACACCTTACCTTCTCCAAAGGGCTTTGCTTCTCTCAGATGCTCACAGCCACAACATTACTACCT
>QWTY01001804.1:0-86151 GCA_008033365.1 Pseudorectes ferrugineus | reverse complement strand
GTCCTTATTAAGCTAAGTTATTTTATCCTTACTTAAGTTTTATCTACCTGTGGCTTTCTTTTTTTCCCCTCTCATACTTAACATGGACTTTAAGTGAAAAATACCACTGAAATATAACATTGCAATTTTGGCTATCATCTGTTTTGTCTACTGTAAGGTTCTCTAATTAAAAAATTCTAACAATATTTTAAGCGTAAAACTCAAACCAACATTATTTTACAGAACTTCTTTTGGACTGTACATTGAAAACTGGATAAATATTTTCTTCTGGGGTATTTTTATAGTAAAGAAATGAGAGAGTATCCTCTTTTATCATCAAAGGGAATAAATTAATATTGGTAAGATAAGAAACTTTCATGTATTCTGATGCATCTCTGGCCTGGAGATAGCTGGGACTCAGGAGACTTAGACAGCAGCTGGGCTAACAGAACTCAGACTTTATACTAGAATCTGTCAGATAACAAGCAAAAAAGATGGAAGTGTGGATATGCATCAACTAGAAGCATTGTGTTGAATCAAGGAGGAGCTGAGAGATCCAGCAACACTTAGTTGCTGCAGTGAAGGGACATTTTGAGTACCTAAGTGAAGAAATGTTGACAAAACCAGATAGCCTTCACCAGAGAGTTCCAAAGGCAGTCAAATATGAAAAATAAGTTAGTATTAATGGATTACTAATCTCTCTTGTCAGCCCATATTCTAGAAGTATAGAAGCTGGGAAAAGTGACAACACTTATTAAAGGATAACAAGAAGAGTCTGGGAATAAATCTGATTTCTGAAGCAAGTTAATAAAAATCTGATCAAGTATAGAAATTATTTATGCAAGAAAATAAAGCATCTATGTGGTTCTTGTAAAAGGCTCACAGCTGTTCATAGTAG
Organism: Pseudorectes ferrugineus; assembly: GCA_008033365.1. NCBI lineage: Eukaryota > Metazoa > Chordata > Aves > Passeriformes > Pseudorectes > Pseudorectes ferrugineus. The sequence goes on along the minus strand of QWTY01001804.1, from coordinate 85,274 downwards.
ACAGTAAGCATATGGATAAACTTGAGGCCAGCTGATATATCTAAATTTCAAAAAAAGCTTTAGACTAAGTTCCTTATCACAGGTTCTTCAAGAAACTGAGCTGAAAAGGAATAAAAATGGGAGCTAGTACCATTATATAAATCAATGATGTCCCTCCACCTTTTGAAAGTTGTATCCATTTTGATATGATCAGAATCATCTCAGAAAAATATATTAGAAGTAGAAAAGGGTTGTGAAAAGGATGATAAAGTGGATCAAGACTTCTGTATGAGAAGAGATTAAGAACAGAAAAGGCTCCTCATCTTTCTCTTGGATGAGAAGGGATGGGATCTGTTTTTGCAGTCATGAATGGCATGGAAAATGTGCATAGGAAATGACTATTCAGTGTTTCTCACAAGCCAAGCATTAATAGCACATTTAAATTGAATGCGAGTATATTCAAATGCAAAACTCTGCTGCAGATGAGACCAGTGTAATTGGCTTCAAAGAACAGTTGTGCCACTTCACAGAAAAAAGTCCATCAACAGCTATTAAATACAAATGAGGTGGGCAAACTGTTTCAGGATGGTCCCTTTATTGCACACCACAGGAATCAGGCGAGTTTAACAATGGATGCATCACCCTGTCCCTGCTGTGTTCATATATATTTTCCTGAGAATCTACTCTGGTCACCTTAGAGACCATATGCTTATTTTTATATTTGTACCAGAATATGAAAGTTGAAAAAAAAAAAAAAGGTTGATATTAGACAAAAGGGGAAGTAATAAACAGAAGGGAAAGGTATCAGTGAACCATGGGAAATAGATGTTTGATAGAGCAACAAAGAAAGATACAGATGGGCAGAAGGCAAGATTGTGGCAGGAAACGGAGTGAAAAACTGGGAGAGGAGAATTGGCAAAAAGGGAAAAAGATTAAATATACACAAAGGAAAGTAGGGGGCTTCAAGGAAAGGTGAATGAATACACGATAATGGAAGCAGGAGAAAATCCTGTATATCTGAATAGTGGAGATTCATGGTAGTGGGGAAAAGGTTTTATTACTTTTTCTTTTTAATAACATGCAGAGTCTTTGCAGGTGACCTGGATATGGTAGCACATCATGCATGCCTTAATAAGAGACTATGACTCTTTGGTGATTGCTTTCTCATGGGCTCAGGGGCCTAATCTCCAGTCAGGGCTATTCATTTATATGCAGGGGACTCCACTTGTAGCAGGATGTCAATCGAACAGCTGTGTTTCTGGACAACTAGAGACACTTCTAAGGTTCAGATTCTGCCAAATTTAATAAGACAGTGTCAAACATATTCAGATCAAAGCTGCTTACTTTTAATCTTTCTGTTTCTAGATTCAACGTGAGTCTCCGGACAGAGTAGTTCATCTGAAAACAAAAATGCCATATATCTCTTTGCATGGGGTAAATCCTTACCAACTTGTCTTTAATAACACCTTGCATTTTAAATATGAGAAAGACCTTTATTCTAAAATTCTTATTAACTTTAATTCTTACATTACTCGTTATTTACATCACCAGAGTTTATAAGGGAATAGTAATTACTGCTCATTCTTCAGTTTAGTGTCAACTGCTGTCAGAAGTCAACATTTGAGGCTTTCTAACTTATGGGAGAAAGAAACAAGTTCCCACGTGGTAAACTGATATTCCTCTACTAAAGTTAATGGACTAGGCCAATTAACAGTAACTGAAGGTGCCATGTCAGTATACTTTTCCTTTTTACAGATCAGTCATTTGCCTTGCTACAGTACTCTTTATGCAAATATGTAAACATGATTAATTACTATGAATTATTTTAAAAAGAGCTTGTAAGATAAACTTTCAGCAGAATGTCTAAAGCAGACAAGAAATGTGCAAATTGGTTTCAAGAACACAGGGTTTCATAAATTAGGGCAATAATGTGCAAGTAATTAGACACCAAATATGCTAGAGATGCATTTCCTACCCAGTGTGCAAGTGCCCTTAAATGCAACTATGCACACACCTTGCCAGTAAAATTTGCCAGTGCTTATGCAGATAATGCCAGAACAGAAATTTGACAGGTTATGGAAAAGGTAAGTTAAGGGAAAAACATCTGAAAGGCCAGAAGTTTTGCTTTAATCTTAGCAATGTCCATGTTTGCTAACAGATATCCCAGATATCAGAAGTTTCAAGACTTGCCTGCCTAAGGAAACAGGCACAGATTCAATATTCATTCAGTGGTTTCTCCAGACTCCAGTCAGCAGACATCCTGCAATGGTGTCTGCTAACACCATCCTGTGAAATAAATTGAAATAAAACAACCCGGACAAAGCAGGGCATATTATTTGTCCTGAGAGTAATACTATAATTTTTATTGGAGTGATTATTTTAATTAACTGTTCATGTTGTGACTTTTTTCCCTCCCCTGGATCTAATCATCAGACAATATTTTAAATGGCATTGTTAAATATACAGTGTTAAAATTCAATATTAATGTCAAATCAGAAATCTGCCTGCTTTACAACATTTTCAGTATAATTTTACAATAGTAGCAGTGTAGACTCCTGAGGGAAGGAGCTCAATAAAAAGAGCAGTCTAGAAATGTGGCTAACAGACTGGTTGTGCGTGTTGACATTCTTTACACACTCAAGTTAATGGGCAAAAGTACACAATTTCCTGCAGGAAAAGACAGCAGAGTCAGTGCCACTGTCAAATTCCCAGTGTTAATTAGGAAAAAAACATCTGCAGTTATTTGGAAATAGAAGTAATCAAACTTAATTACGGAAATTTATTTAAAATTAGACTTTTTGCATATTTTACCATGCTTTGCTCTATCAAAGAACTGCTAGTAGAATGGCAGAGAAGAAAAGGGAAATAGCAGGTCATTTTTTGCGATCTAACATCATCAGCAAAAATGTTAGCCGTGTTTTCCTAAGCTTTATAAATTGCCAAGACATGGCTACAAAGCTACAATATTAAAATTCACCTTTAAAACCTCCCCCATGTTCTGCTAATTTTACTAAAAATATTAAAGTACATTATCTCTGCACAGAACCTCACATGTGAGCCTTTTTGATCTACATACTGTGATTTTGAAAGGAAGGAAAAATTTAAACTATTAAAAGGTATATTTATTAATAAATATTCTCTGCACTTTCAAATACTATGTCTGAGATATGGACTAGAAACATAAGGTTGAAAAGTCAGTGTCTTCTGTTTCCCTCAGCCCTTGAAGTAGATATTCAAACCTACATATTTTGGACCGTTTTCTCTACATACACCCTCCTATCACCAGCACCCTAAGCCTGACTTTTGATCACAGGGAAAATTAAAGAAAAGCCTCTGAATATTTGTAACCACAGGAAAAGAATTGAAGAGTTCATGTGGCAGCACCAGTAGTCTAATCCTGCAGGAGCCACTGTGCATCCAGGTAAAAGGATCCTACTCACAGAGGAATACCTTGAGTCTCTCCAGATATGTCTGCCATTCCAGTTAGCTGAGCATGCCAAATGAGCAGGTCAAGGGGAGTCACTCCATTATTTAAAACCTCAGGCTTTCCTTGTGGCAGATTCAGTCTTGCTGTGGCAATTCAGTACTGCACAAAAGGGTGAAAATACATCAAAAGTCTACCAATACATCGAGAATAAAAAAAAAAAGCCTAAGCCCAAATATGCCCTTGAAGGTTACAAACAGAAGCCCTGAAGCACAGTATTAGTACAATAGAAGTATGGTACAAACATGATGGACATACAGCAATCCTCCTTTTTCAATTCTGCTTAGAAATATCAAACATTTACACACCAAATCTCATATCCCAACCTTGATTTATTACTTGAAAATCACACTAAGCTGCCATATGATTTCTTCCATTCATTTTTCAAACATTTTAAAACACTGTAAATCCCTTTCCCCTGTTATCTGACTGGCTAAGTCCAAAGTTTCTTCCCTTGCTTGATTAGGAAATATCCTCTCTTTCTAATTTACTTTTGTTACTGAAAATAGAGGATGGAAGGGAGAGGGAACACAATAAATATGTGCAAATGTATATTAGGTGCACATCTGTGGTACTGAATTTAAAAGCAGCCCTTGCCAAAAAGAGGAATATTAATAATATTTTGGGTAACAGTATTGGCATAGAAATCTGTATTCAATAATTTGATTGAATATTTTCAAGGTAAACATTGCTTATAGCTTTGCTGCCTTGCAAATATTCGTGAAGGCAGTAGAGTTGGAAAAATATATAAGGAACATCTCTGCTCATTTTCCTCTAAAAGCTGATGCTTCTATTCTATAAATACAATTCTGATTTCACTATTGTATGAGAAGACAATATTGTAGTAAATTTGATAGTTAGTTTTGAGGTTTTGCTGTAGCTACCTAAGTTTGTCAGAACACATGGTTAAAATCACATTACTAAATTAGGGTAGTTAATTTAGGTAAGTTTGCAGTTTTCAAATAATTATATTGTTTTCCAAAGTTTTTTTTCTCTTGAGTAGCAGCCACACAATCCTTCTAATCCACTTTCTGCTGTCTGTGGAAAATCTACCTCTCACTCTCCAGCCAAGTGTTCCTCGTTTTGTGTGTATCACAATATTTGTTTATCTTTCATTTGCGAGTTAAGTGACAGAACTGAATAACGTGACTTCTTAACTAATAAGAACATGAGTTAAGAATGTAGTGATGTAGTGAAATACCAGGTTCTGCTTATAAATCATCAGTGCTAGCTTTGATAGCTGTGGCGGGCTTACAAATGAGCAGGTTGTACCTCTCCGTCTATATCACTGTGCTTATTGTTCTCATAATTAAATTTGATTTTTCTTTGGGACCACTGCTATCCAGTATTTTGCCTGTACTGCCTTATTTGACAGACTTCAATGTCTTTCAAAATTATGTAAGTTGCTGCTTTTTATCATTGCCAATCAGATCAATTCAGTGCAATCTAGTTGACATGACTCATAAAAATGTATCCTGACAAAGCTCTCTCCTCTTTCCTGAAGACTGGCACTGCTATAATTTTGTACATATTTTCTGCATTTTCCAGTTTTGAACACCTGTCTTTACTCTAAAATGGATATTTGAAAGATATCTGACAATAGCTGAACTTTTTGAGTGCAGTTTCCCTTTTCTATATAAGTATAAATGCATGTGTGTACGTCTTGTGTGCAAGATTTCAGTTTTTACAAAATTCTGAGTGCCTGGGAATCACAGAAGTCTTCACTGTCTTCATAGTTTAAGTGGAAGCACTTAAATTAATTCTAAGGTAAACCTAACTTTCCAAAAGAAATTAACTTATTTTTAAATATAAGGTAAGTTGACTCTTCTAAAAGAGTTCAGATGTCTGTTCTCTGGATAACAGGAGGCAAATTCATTTAAACATTATAATCTGATCATTCTATACTGGAGTGCAGGTCAAGAAATTTCTGACTTTCTGTTCTTATAAGTGCTATCAATTAATACCTTTTTCTGTCCTTGTTGTCTTAAAGACAGGCCTCTGGTAACATTTCTTCACTGTGCTAGAGTGTCCTTGGATTTCAGTGTTAAACACTAAGGACTGGTAAATCAGGTTTCGTTCTGGAGATGCATTTTGCCAGATGCACTGCGCAGTCAAACTTAGAGAATTACCATCTTCTAATTATTGCTGTACATACAGTTGCTTGATTTCACCAATATCCTGCTTTCTCTCTTTCACTTTGTTCCTCCTTTTTACTCCTGCCATGCATGTATATGGAGTCAAATAGAGTACATATATTCCCATGGGTGTCTCCCAGATTAGATCTGGACTTAATCTGGTTGTTTTCTTTTGTGAATATTAAAGTGAACACCAAAATTTACCAAAATATTCCTGCTTACAAAATGTGCCCCACGTATTCTTACCCAAAAATCACACCTTTGTGAGTGTTGACTTCTGCAGATTGCCAGCATGGGAATTAAATATACCACATAGAACCTGACTGTGACTGGTACTGTGCAGAAGCACACTGATTTCTGATGGTGAGAAAATGAAGAGTGAGATGCAAAGGATGTGTTTCTGTATGTAGCAGTGTTATATGGTTGCTGTCATTTCACACCTGATCTCTGACTGCAATAAGAGAAAACCTCTTTTTATTTCTCAGGAATCCAGGAAATGGTACAATACCAGTGTTTCAATTGCATTTCAAATTCTCCTTGCACAATATTTAAGTGAAAAAGATGAAATAGAGGCAAGAAAAAAAAATTTAGAATTCAAGATATGTGATCTGACAGAGCCTAGAAATTATATGCACAGTCATTTGCCACCTGTCTGGGTAATTTGTCTAAGTATTGTTTGAGTCATTATGTTCAAGGGTAGTTTTCAATCACATGTGCTACAAGGACTTCACTACTTACCACCTTCTCAAAACAGGCAAAATTTGCTGATAGTAAAGTTAGGATGTAGCAGCTGGTCTCCTGTGCTCTGTTGCCTGTGCTATTTAAAGCCATATTATCATGATAATGCTCCCTACAAGATAAGATGATAAATAATTTGAGAGAATAAGCCTTTTTTATTAAAATTCTGTATAACTGGACTGGCATGCTTTCTTGAATAAGGAATTGTGGACTTAAACTGCAAAAGTAAAACCACTCTTTTTTTTTTTTTTTTTTAAGTTACATCTATAATTTGAGGCACATGTAACCCTGCAGGAAGTCAGTAGAGTAGTCCAGATTATCTAAACGTCTTTATTAGTTTACCAAGAGGAGCTAAGTGACATTTTTATTTTCCTTTATGCTCATTTGCTTGCATATACTTGCTGTTTTGGTCATTTTAGACACAAAATTCAGAAGGTTGGTCTTTCACTTTTAGCAAATTCAGAAGATCCAAGCCATAATCAGAGAAAATCCTTGAGGTTATCTCAGTCTCTTTTCCAAACCAAGTAAATCTTTAAGTGCTATTTCACTAAGATATAAAATTATGATTTAGATGGGTGTGCACAGTCAGTGAACAAGTTAGCAATACTTAATATACTTGTATAACTCTTAGTTCCCTCTCAGCTGTATTTTGTTTTAGTATAAGAGCTTTCTGAAATGTTTTGGTCCTTCTTCTCTTCCCTAGACATTAATTTGCTGGCTTATCCCAAGCTATCCAATTCCAGCATCTCCATAATAACCTTTATGGACTTTGTCTTTCTCTTATCTCCTCTGCAAGAACTCCTTATGTTCCAGATGACAACAAAACCACCCTGGTCTAACAGAGCATAACTCTCCTGTAAGTCCCGTGCTCTACCTTTTAGCAGAGTTCATCTAGAGTCGAATCCCTCATCTTTTTCAGAGCTTCCCCAAAATGCCTATCTTTCATAGACAAGAGCAAAAAAAATATCATCCACAGTTCCTGCATCCCCTGCTTCAATTTCCAGAAAGATCTACCAAAACAATACTGTAAAGTGTCACTCTTAACAGCCAGCAAAGGACACAATATGAAGGAAGTGGACAATAGGGCAATTTACATTCTAATTGATTTTCCTCTTCTTTCCCAGTAGACAGTAAAGAGTGTTTGCACATAAATGTCCAGAATTTAATGCCATACGTACAGCTCTGGGCTTTTTGCATAGTGTAACACGCCTGTTCCAATAATTTGTATTGTTCAAAAGAACCCAGCAAAAGCTACAGCAAAAAAGAGAATACTCAAAAGAGTTCAAATGCAAAAATAAACCAGGCAGAAGCAGGGGTTGGTTACCCAAGAGGAATATAGAGTCATTGCCCTTTGTTCAGAGCTGAAACTGAGAAAGCCAAAGCACAGCTGGAGTTGAAGCTCCAAGGGTTTAGTTAGAGAAGAAGGATGCAGTCTTTTCTTGGAGGAACATGATAAGAAAATAAAAGGCAACAGACGCTGATTAAGTACAGGGACACATTTCTCAGCTCTGAGAGTCATCTAATATAGGTACAGTTTATCCAGAGAAGTTCTGAAATCTCCATCCTCAGAGACAGTGAGCTGGACTGGGCACATCCCTAAGCAACCTGGCCTAATCTGATGTTCTGTGAAGAGCAATTTGGATCACCTAAAATGAGATTAGTTTGTGATTTTATAATTTTATTTTTCATAAATGACAGTAATTTTAGTCTTTATTTTCATGTTCTCTGAGATATCACTGAAGAAGCCAGTTTCCATACCAATGGAAGGTAACTGCTGAATACCTACTAAAGACTTTAGTTGAATTCCCAGTGAAAATAATATTTTTTATTTCATACATCATAACTTCTATGATTATTTTGAATATTTAAGAGTAGAAACATTACATTAAAAAACTCACAAACGCCCCCAACAAATTTAAAAAGTTAAGATTTCTTTTCTACTTGGGCAGCTGTAATATTCTTTGCATAGCTTTCTGTAACACAAGGAATTGCTTCAGTCATTTTGGTAGGAGTCATTCAGCATTACAGTAGGAGGAAATCAATCTTGGATGCAGTATATCAATAACATTATTTTTCCTGAGTACTGTACAGAATATATTTCTAAGAAAAGAAAAAAAAAAAATAAACTTTCTTTCAAGAAAATAACATAATTTCTTTGATGTCAGTCAATCAATACCATGCATCCTAAAGCACTTTCAAGAGATGATTTAATAAGGCTAGGGCAATTTATCACAGTTAAGTTCTGTAACTTGCTATTCAAAAAAACTCTTATTGACTTTATGTTGAGTCACTACTCTATGAGGCTTTGCTGCTATGCCTGCTGTGCTTTTGAACAGTCAGCCATGGTGTTTAAGAAATCTCCTTTGCGTCATTGGACTTAATATTTCTCCTGGGAATTAAAAAGAAGGATTATTTTGTGGTTTAAGTTTGAAGTTTCATTCAATTTCTTTGAAAACAAATTGCCTGATGGTTTTTTTATCATTATTAAAAAAGACAAGAGATTGAAGTTAAATTAATTTTTGCATTGTACTTTCTACTAGTTCTCTACTGTATATATTCCTTGTTTTGAGTGAGCAGACTTGTAATAGAGTAAAGGTTGGTTGAGTTGAGAAAGTAGAAATACATCATAACTCAACAGCTGGAAATTTTTCATTAATTTCCTAATTGTACAGGATTAAAGATCAGTTTCTAAAATTAGATTTTGCTGTTGTTGTTGAGTTGTTTTGGTTTTGGTTTTGGGGTTTATTTTTGAGGGGTATCAATTAAAAAAACCCAAAAAGTTAAAAAAAAATGTGATGGAATGGTAGTCCTTTCCAATATTCAAGTCCTAGGGGTAAGAGAAAAATACACTCTTGTTTCTTTCTGCTTAGTGAGATGTTTCCTAAGAGCTTTAAAGAATTATGGAGATAACAGAAAATGGATTTTTTTTTTTTGTTATTATTCTTGCCTAGAGTTCATTCTGGTTAATTTTATGGATTTCTTTCTAATATTAATATAAGTTGAATCTGCACTGCTGTGTGAGTGGTTTCGACTTACAACACTTTGAAGGGTTGCTAACTTTTCACTTGAAATAGTTACAAATTATGTGCTAGAGATAAATTGATTCAGAAGGGAAACAATGTGTGCATTTACATTGTGGGGTTTCTCTGATATTTTTCTTTAAATTTGGAGGGACAATTTACTGGCAATCTATTTCTACATTTGTGTTTCTAAATAGGAATAAGAAAGCTGAATATTTTTTAAATCATGACCACCTGAAAAAGAAACAAACACACAAACAACAAAAAAAACCCACAAAACCCCCAAACTAAAACCAAACTTTACCTCAAATTCAGATCATAACAGTAAAATCCTGGTTGCAAGTGCCACTTTTAAATTAAAAACTTAATTACAAAATATTTTAGAAACATATTTTAATGAAATTTTTAAAAACAGTAAGCCTGGGTTGAAATCTGCAAGCATTTGATGGGTTTTAATATATGATAAGCAGTAGATTTAAAATCTCTGTGAAAGATGTAAGCAGAAGTGCACTCTGCTTTTTAACTCCCAGAACACACTGAAGTCTCTGTAGTTTTCGTGAATGAATGCTCCCCCTGCAGAAGTGCAGACCTGCCCCTCAGCCCCATGGCATGTGAAGAGGCCACAGTTGTTTCATGATGTGCAGCAATTCGGTGAAGAGTGCAAAGATGGTAACCAGGCTAGATGGTCTTTTCATTCTTTTCCCTTTTAACCTTGGCAAAGACAAAAAGGTAATAACCCTACTTTTAAGAATAGCGCTGTAAATATATTCACTATTCAGATGAGGGCAAGCACTTGATGTCTTACTTCATTCAAGTAGCATCACTGAGATCGTGTGTGAGATTAGCTCAGAGAAACTACTATGAGCCAAAATGCTAACGTGGCAGCAACAAGCAGTATTTCAGGCTATGACATACAACTGTTGAACCTTTCGGAATAATTTGAGGGACCTGTTTAGACTGCAGACTGACATAGGATGTGGTTAGTCTATCAACACCTACAACATTTTCTCTGATTAGAAAGATCTGAGCAGCTGCAAGATGACACTTTAAACTGTGTTACTGGAAAATCAGTGGTAGGCTTGAAAAAAGTTATAAATCCTTCTTTCTGCTATCTCTGCTTTCAAAGCACAAACAATTAAACCACCATTATTTATAAATTCTGACAAATGTAAACAGAGTACTGAAACTTTACTGGACTTTAAGTTTTCAGGATTCTTGATTATTTCTCTTTAGAAATGTGATACTGTCATGCGACAGAGGCTTGGCAGAGCTCCACTTTGTGCACATATCTGGAGTTGAATTGAGTAGTAAATAATGACCTATGAGTCTTTCCCTTATGTTTAATGTATGTTGTGTGTAACTAAAAATGAGGAAAAAAGCCTGGAACAGGGATAGAGTTACTCAATCTGATTGAAAGATAGTGAGTTGAAAGACTGAAAGATTATGAGTACTTAATTCTAAAGCTCATATTTATGTGTCATGTTTGAGCATCACGTCAAGAATTTTACCCCTTGTTATCCTGTTCTACAGATTTGAGAAAAAAAGGTTGGATTTTCACTCTGGCGGATAAACATATTTATATTTTGATGGTGTTGTCAATTTTTCTGTTCAGTATTACTCACCTTCAGTCTGAAAACCTTTGAGGTAACTCGGATAGTGTGTTTGGATTACTTGCTAATAGTTCAAGCATCTAAGTCACGTGGAAGAGATTTCTGTCTTTTTATTCTAAAATGATACACTTTTATCTGTCACTTCCCATTGAAGGAGAACTAAGAGCTGTTCAAAGAATTGTGAGCAAAGGTGAAGAAGTTTCACTTCTATTTTGTTAAATAATAAGGCACAGAAAGACTGCATTGTTAAAACATTCCCAAATTGCTGTGAATGGTTCATTTAAAAAAAAAAACAACTCACCTTAAAAAAAACCATCACCGTAAGCATACACACCCTCTTACTCTCTGTTTACTGAAGTCAAAATTTTAGAAGAGGAATCCCTTTTTCCCATAATTCTTCCCTCTGTATAAATACTATTTGTGATATGTTGTTTGGTAATTTGAAACTTGTTCTTCCACTTACACAGCAAAACCAATATTTGTGACATAAAATAACTGAAGCCATCTATGGTAGAGGACATACAGAATTATTAAGAAACAATCAACCCAAAGTCCTGTCTTGTCTTCTCACTATGGTTTCTCCATCTGTAAAATAAAGAGAAGATAATGAGTTACTCTGTGAAGTATTTTCAAATGTGCAAAGGGGAATCTCTGCATGGGAACCAGGTATTTTTTATTATAACTAACATTAGAAATATTGAGTAAAATCTATATTTTGGGAAACTAGCTTACACACAGGACTTTTGCTAATTTAGACACGCTTACAGAGATGGAGATTAAACGTAAATATACATTTATATTTCTTTTCATTGTCTGTCCAAGCAGCTGTACAGCAAGTGAGTATTTGACAAACTCATCTTACAGTACTTTCCTTTCAGAGTCTAATAGGAGACAGGATTCTGGATGTGTGATGAACATTAGACAAAAAGACATGTCTGAAAATTTGAAACCTTAGGAAAATGTTAATGATAATCTGGATAATGCATGCAACCAGTATTTACTTTTTCACTCTACACATGTTCTCTGACATCACTCTTGGCCTTAAGAATTGAAAATGAGGGCCTAATAAAAGTTTCCAGATTTCCATAGATAATGTAACCTTCCAGTACACATGGGTTTAACTGTACTTAAAACATTTCAGGAAAACTCTTTTCATGTGTATTGGGTTTGCATGGCCTGGTTTTTGGTTGCAAGGGGTGGGCTACAGGGGTGGCTTCTCTGAGAAGCTGCTAGAAGCTTCTTCCATGTCCAGCAGAGCCAATCCCTGCTGGCTCCAAAGATGGATGTGCTGCTGGCCAAGGCTGGGCTAATTGGAAATGGTGGTAATGCCTCTGTGATAACGTACTTAAGAAGAAATCAAACCAAAAATTGTGGTGCAGTTGTAATTCTGAGTAGAGAAGAGTGGAGTGAGACCACGTAAGAAGAACAACTCTGCAGTCACTAAGGTCAGTGAGGGAGGAAGGGGAGGAGATGCTCCAGGCACTGGAACTGGGACTCCTCTGCAGCCCCTGGGGCAGCCCCTAGTGAGGCAGCTGTGCCCCTGCAGCCCATGGATGAGCCCCACCCTGGAGCAGGTGGGTGCCTGAGAGGAGGCTGTGAGCCCATAGGAGACCCAGGGAGAGGGGCCCAGCTCCCAGCCTGGAGCAGCCTGTCCTTGAAGGACCGCACCCCAGGGAAGAGGGACCCACTGCTGCAGCAGTGTGAGGGGTGCTGGTGCCCATGGGATGGACTCACATTGCAGCAGTTCACAGGGAGCTGTTGCTCGTGGGATGGAGCCATGCTGGAGAAGTTCATGGAGAACTGTCTGCCATGGGAGGGACCCCACGGTGCAGCAGGGGAACGACTCCTCTCCCTCAGCAGCGAGAGAAGCCCCAGCTGATGAACTGACCACAACCCCCATTCCCTGTCTCCTTGCACTGCTGGGGTGGGAGGTAGAACTGGGAAGGAGGGAACGGGGTGGGGAAGGTGTTTCTAAGGGCTTATGTTACTTCTCATTATCCTGCTCTGATTTTGTTATTAATAAATTCACTTTATATCTGTAAGTTGAGCCTGTTTTGCCCGGGACGGTGTTTGATGAGGGATCTCTCCTGGTCCTTATCTCAACCCATGAGCCCTTTGTTGTATTTTCTCTCTCCTGTCCAGCTGCAGAGAATCCAACTGTTGCTCCTTTATTTCCTCAGTATTGTCACAAGAAAACTGGCTAACCATTGTAATTAATTAATTTATACAGAAATGGTGCAAGGAAGACATGAACTAACAAATGTGATACTTATAAATTATGTATATTTGATTCAGAAACATAAACAGTGAATGAAGACTGATTCTCCATAATGTCAATTTTTCAAGTATATTTAAAAATTTCAAGTATTTGAATGGATAAATCTCCATCTGCCTGCCAGGGATGTCTCACACACCTGTTTGAGGATTCTGGCTATAGATCCTTGATCCATCTTGCTAGTGACTGCATCTTTCCTCAGTCTTGCTGCTACAGTTCCAAGATAGTCAAGTGATGCAACTCTTAATGCCATTTCTGTAGATTTATTACTGAACTGGTGAACCTAAGAAAAGCAGAATAGACATTTAAAATAAATATTTATGCCACTGAGATTCTTCTCACAAAAGATTGCTTTACCTTGTTAAAATTTCCACCTAACTTTCATATTGCATAAAAATATGTCATTTACTATTACGTCACACATACATTACCTACTTTATATTAATGCTTCTTTCTTTATTGGGTCTCTCTCTCTCTACAAATACATCTGTTAGAGTTTGTTTAAATATATTTCTTCATAAAAGAAACTGGACAACTAGCACAGCAGATCTTCAACAGCAGAGATCTTAAGCACCATAATGCTGCCTCCTCGTTATTCACACAAATATAAAGCTACATTTTACCAAGAACAGGACCATAGAGTATTTTTTCAAGAAGCAGCTCAAATTACTGTATTAATTATATTATAATACTGAAGAGCAACAGTCAAAAACCACACAAACAAAAACATTCCCATTTTGTAAAATGTCATAAGTATTTGCTGTAGTTGTAAAAAACCAAACCACTTAGTTGTTTTCTGGTTCTGTGCTAAGGGAATAGTCCAGAGAAGATACTTAATATGTATAATTAGAGCTATTAGGCTGACTTTACTCCAAATAAATATGTGCACTTATTAGATGCTATACAATGACACTTTTTTATGTTGAAAATGTAATCAACTAGTGAAACTGGACTTCCATGAGAAATTATGCATACAATTTTTAAGAAGTTCTATATGAATGGTCTTCTAACCAAAATTTTATTTTTTATGTATTACATAGTAGTGATACATGCAAGAAAATCCTTATATGCTGCATGCATGTCAACAATCAGAAAGCATTCCTACAGCAGTTTCAGCTGAAATAAACAAGTCTTCATTGTAATAAAAAATGAATTAATATAGTCAAAAACAAGAATCCCTTACCAATAGCCTTCCTAATAAGCTAAGTAGCAACTCTGCAGCTGGCCATTCTGGTTTATTAACTGTTGAAAGAAGATCTTGAATAAAGTTCTCAAACAGTGGCCTGTAATCTTCTTCCCCTTGTTTACTGCCACACCTGTTAAAAAGAAAATGCTTTTTGTAAGCGAATTTAACAGCCATATAAGGTTTTCTTCTGATGTAAACAGAAGCAATCCTATGTTTAATCAGAAAAAACACTTTTGTGCAATTCCAAGAAAACAAATCTGAAATACTAGCAGAAAATTTGTTTTATTCATTTGCAGAGAAATAGCTTAAACAGTTATCACTCTCAGTTGCACTGGAAATAAAGCAGCTAATACATGACAGCAAATTTTGCTGCTAATATTTTTTTATTTTTAGCTTTGCATTAAAGTTTGCATTAACTTGTACAGAAAAAGTAGGTAGAATTATAAAAATGAAGCTAGAGTAGGATATTTAAGAGTTGGAATGTTTCTATTCTTTAAGCTTCGTTTCATTTATCTGATAGTGATAAGACATCTCAGTATTATGCTTCACAAAGGTTACAATCAGAATGCAAGAAAACCCAACAAACCACCAAAAACCAGAAGTTAACGTACCTGATACTTTTTGACTTCTATATGTCATCCCTAAGTTTAAGATCAGAAGCATGCAATTGCTAGATGGCTTATTAAATAGTTTTTCAGCATTAAGTGTAGAAATTAGTACAATAAAAACCTAAAGACTTATTCTTTGAAATCCTATGGTTAATTCAGATACATTTTTTTATTCCTTTTTGAGCTATTGACATTCCTAACTTTAGCTGAATCAATATGGTTTCACCACTTAAATATTTGATCAGCCTTCTCTTTCAGGCTTCAAATAAGTAAGAGACCCCTAATAAAGGAATCCTACATGAACTGTGAGACAAATTCTTAAATGTATGAAGAACACTCTGCAGAATTTCTCTTCTACAAACATTTTTGTCTAGGCAAGAAGCTCTCTTAGGCATCTATAAAATACATTATTACAAACAACTTTATGAATAGGTATTTATCTCTGTTCAGTGGTCAGGTTTGTCCTAAAGTATTCATTTGGAGTTGGTTTCATCAATACACTAAAGAATGCAACAGTACTTACTTCTTAAGGAAAATTGAAAGGAAGTTTTGTGCTGTTCTCATGGCTGTTTCATATGAGTTAGTAATAAGCACATCTTGATCCACCTAAAAATAACAAGATACATACGTCTATTATTTTAGCATAGATCTATGATTTCCAGATCAGCATTTCTCATGCATCAAAAAATTACAGCAGACATAAAACTACAATGTTTGATTACTAGAGCACTGTCATAATGTATTATACCTATGAATGCACATAAGTCATTTCTGCACACACATAAAAATGGCTTTTGAAAATATCTTACTTTCTTGTTTGATTCCTCCTCTGAATTAGAATCCTTTTCTGCTGATGGTAAGTGCACCACACACTGAATAAGTTGCAGAACTAGTGCTGTTACCATCTGAATGTACATAGGCTCTCCATCAGTGTCACTGCTGTTTAACCTGTTAATAAGAAAAGACAGTTTTAACACTAAAAGTAAAAAAACACAAGAAAATTTTTTGTTCCTAAGTAGTATCTTTCAAACATTATTACCACAGCTAGAATCTACATTATAGACATTTATCTAGTAACTTGCTTCTTTTTATGCAGTGTAACATTTGATCTAACAAAACCAGTAAGTATTGTTTTTGCACAGAAGAGGTGAACTGAAACAGCACACAGTTCACACTGGCTGAAAAAGCTGCAGGAATATTTAATAAAACAAACACCTACCCACTAAAATACTTAATAATAAGCTTATTATGTATAATACAATGTCCTCCAACACAACACAACAAAACATACCAAACTGTTGCCATAATAATTTTTCTATAGTATTTAATATATGTGAAATTGCAGGACTTTTAAACAACAGAAAATAAATGACCATGACCTAGACTGTCTTGTACAAGAGCTACACCTACGATAATCTGCAGCAGCATAATGGAGTACAAACTTCAGCAGGCAACTGTCTTAAGTTGGTAAGAAGACTATGTTTGTCCCTGATATAAGCTCAGAAATAGTATGAGTTTACTGCCCATACATAACACCAGTACCACCCATTGCTACATTTAACAGCATGAAAAGGTGGTAAACTCGTACATATGAGATGATATGGATATGAAACTGATTCTCTTCCTGAAAAGAGTGCTCTGAGTGTATCCTCAAAGAAATTCAGCCAGGATTTTCCTATAAAGATTTAGCCATGAAGAAATTATGTAACTCCGTACAAACAGAATTAAAGAATTGACCAACAAAAAATAATTCCCAATACACACTAACATCACACCCATTCACATTCTTAGGGAGAAAAACAATAAGATATTTAGCTTATTTTTGTACATAGGCACTAAAGTGATAGCATAAACCCCAGCAATTATTACAAGACATTTGTCAAACAATTTGTTTTGAAATCTCAGCCTGCAAAAAAGTGCAGCTTGTAGAGACACATTTTCAGTGTAGTTATCAATGAAGCCTAAAATTCTACATCTACAAAACTGTAAATGCTACAGTCTACAAGTTATTAATTTATGTCAGAAGTTACCTGAAGTTTCTCAAACTCCTCTTGCTTGTTGGTAGTCTTGCAAGGGAAGTGAAAATTTCTTCTAGTATTAGCTGTCTGTGTTTTTCATACCGGGAGAACACCTATTTAATAGTTACAGGATTATTAGACAATGATTTATTGTTACATAAAATATCACTTTTTAAATATATTGTAAGTAATTATATATGACAGCATACACTTCACATGACACTTTAATAAATTATAATTCACCTTATTTTTAATGGATTGCTTTCTCAATGCAAGCATTTCTTTATAAAATACATAAAAACTTTTCCAAATATAGATTTTTAAAAAATCTTTATGTAACATAAATGTGTAATACGTCTTGAAAATACCTTCTATTTAAAAAATTTTTGTCGATGGTATAACACACTATATAGGAAAGTCAAACAGTATAATACTAAGTTTTTGGACTTAGTATTTCTTTCTCTCAGTACGAAGAAAAACTGGGGTAATGCAATTAACATGAACACATGTAGGTTGTAGAGTACATTTGAGAAGACAGTTTTACTTCACATGCCAGGCTTAAACGTTTGCCTGACATGACATATTCTTTTAATTTACAGGGTCAGGACTGTTGATTTTGCCTCCCCTTTTGTCTGGGTAGAATACTGAAGTATATAATCCTTACAAAGATGGAAAGCTCCCACTTGAACAAGGACATTTGTATTCCACTACATTTTTCCTGAAATAATATTTACCTGTCCTGTGACTTTTTCATATAGTCACCTCTTCTGAGGAAAAGAATTTATTCTATTATACAGAAATACCAATCCAGTTCTATGCCTTATTGCCTAAGTTCAACTCTTAACACACGAAATAAGGAAAACCACATAGGTAAGATTTAAGATTACAAAAAAAAAAAGATTTCTTAAGATAAAAAAAGGGACAGGCAAGAGGAAGGAGTTTGTGTTTAAATGACAACCAAAATTAAGAAGCTTTTTGCTTGAAGTAGGCAATTTCTTTCTATACAGTACTCTGCAAATAGGAGCAGCTCAGGTAGATATAATACTGTTTCTATATTATGATATCAAACTGTAAAAACATGCAAGAATAACATTAATTCTACACTCCAATTCTCTACCAGAGAGAAAATGCAACCTATGTAAATGCCCTAAGAACTCTCAGAAGTACAGGCACATGAACCCACAAATTAAAAAGTACTTACTGCAGTCACTAATTTGATGGCACATAACTGTAGCTCACTGACATTTTCTACAAAGAAAGGTGTTATTCCCATCGATGACACCTATCAATGGAAAGATGTTATTTTAAGTATATCTGACTAACAAACTGGTATTCATGCAGTTTCACAAGTACGTTATTCATTCAGCAGGTAAGGCATTCAACAATTACTTCATAATATTTGCAAATATTTATTAAATTAGGGCACAGGTCTTATGAGGAGTGGCTGAGGGGGTATCAGGCTGTTCAGCGTGGAGAAAAGGAGGGTCGGGGGGGGGCCTTACAGTCCTCTACAACTCCCTGAAAGGAGGGTGTAGCCAGGTGAGGTTGGTCTCTTCTCCCAGCTAACAAGTGACAAGACAAAGGAAATAGGCCATGAATTGTGCCAGGGATGGTTTAGATTGGATTTTAAGAAAAAATTATTCATGGAGAGGGTTGTCAAGGATGGGAACAGGCTGCCCATGGAAGCAGTTCAGCCAATATCCCCATAGGTATTTGAAAGACTTGTAGATATGATGTTTAAGGATGTGGTTTAGTGGTGCACTTGGCAGTTTAGACTTGATGTTCTTAAGGATCTTTTCCAGTGTAAATGATTCTACTACTCTATACTTGAATACAATCAAGTTAAACTTTTCTTAAGTGTACAAGAGAAGATGCAGATGACATACTACACAACAAACTAGTCACTCTGATGTTAAGAATTCCAAAGTTTGTACTGATTTCAAACTTCATGTCACTGAGACAATCATTCTTTACATTCACTCTAGGAAAAGCAAAGCTAACATTTTTGGACAGGAATTCTGAAAAAACCTACCTGAAGAATAGTTGTATCAGTGAGAAGCTGTATCTCTAGCAACTCTGACAAGCTGCTGACAATGTCACAAACTTTGTTATACAACATCACTATAACTCTTTGCTTGTGGGTGGAACACTTGGCACGTTTTGCTTTTGAACTTAGAACACCACCTAGAAAATAAAATATATATATTCATTAATGTTTTCAGTGTTTCAAACACTAGAAGGATGATCTTCCTTAAAAAGTGCCCCCAAAACAACTTCATGACTACAGCTTTGCAAAAGCAATTTAGAAAAACTACTTAGTAGCATCAATGGGAAAACAAGAATTTCACACGATAATTATTTTTCATAATTACTCTAAATTCTGGACCTGAGATTTTTAGAAAGGTTCTTGAAATTGGAGCCATGCATCTGTAGATATGTACATGAAAACAAAAGGCTAGAAGCTAAATAGTTTTCCCTGAAACAAATCATTATATACATGGAGATTATGACTATGAAATTACTAATTCCTATGTATAATAACTGTACACAAAAGTTGAACTTCAAACTTCTAAATACTTTATTCTAAATACTTTGGTTACATTGACATTATTGCAGTAAACCAAGGTGTTTTATGACTAAGTTCTTCAGATGACACATTTAATTGTTTTTTTACCCTGTTTCATCATCCTCAAACTAACACAGTGCATTAATTCAGGATGCTGTATGTGATAAGAAAGAACTATCAGTATAAAAGTTGCGTATAAAAATCTGATTCCAGAAAGTTGTATCATTTACATCATCATACAGTAGATGAAATTTTTATAGCTTTTAATATGGAAAGATTTCTTAGCATACTAACCACCATGAGGATCCACTCTATACACAGGATCATACTGAGGATAGAGAGTGTTTTGCAAATGAAATTTTGTGTACTGAATAACTCTTTCTATTACGTCTTCAATATATACAGCTTTAGGCATATTTGGTGATGTCATAATATTGATAGCAGTAAGACAAGCATCAGCAGATTTTGTCACTCTTTCCATAATAAGATCTCGCCATAATCTCTCCTCATCTTCAGTGTCATTATTCTGCAACAGGCAAGAAACACAGGAGAGCATGAATAAGAAGTCAAATTTTTATTCTCACCAAGTAATAAAACAATAACATTACCTGAATATGCTTACATACAGTCATGTATAAAATATTGTATTTCCTTTTTGATATCAAAATAATTTGTTTTAAAAATCAAGTAATATTTGTTTTACTAGCAACATGCTTGTAGTGTCTCCCTAAGCTACAGATCTTCAAAGTCCTGTATTCTGTATTCCTCTGCTAGAACACAAAGAATCTTTCTGTGTCTCACTGGGAAGCACTATGAGGGAAGACTGCTACATGCTCTATTTAAGACCACTGTACATTAAGCAAAATCTAATTCCTTCATCTGGTGTTTTCTTCAGTGGCACCAGTTGCTGCTTTGATCCATCTAATTTCTGCCACTAGAGGGAATTCTTACACAAAAAGACGGCTGCAAGTCACATGATATCAGTAAGTACACAACTTTCTCTGCTTCATATCTATGCTTCACCCATCTATTATCAACAGGTTTAAAACATGTCTTATCAAATATGTCCATTTAGATTACCATAGGCTACTGAGTCTCTGTAGTACTGTGTTTATATAAGGTACTAAACCAAACATACATGAGGTTAATTATGAGCATCCAGCACTACTTAAATATTGTAATAACATTATTACAGCAAAGCTAGGTAGAATTTCTCATAGCTTCTCTGGTACAGACAGAGCCTCCAGAGAAAAGAGGTCTTCACTACCTGTATGACACCACCATAGTTCAACACTGTTGACTTTTCTTGTAAAAATTAGACGTCAGTGAAACTGTAACAGCTTTTTGCCTTTGGGGTAAGAGAATTTGAACCAATAGAATAGTGCATTATATAGATGATATACATAATTATAGAATCAACAAAAATCCGTAAATCAGGAGGTCCCTGCATATTTCTGAGATATAATGGCTTTAAGGAATTTGCTACTTACAAAAATGAGACCTTAAGGAAAGAAAAAAAATTTCCCCAAATTAATCTTGGAAATGGAAAGAATATTAAAGCATCCTCTGCCTCTGAAATATATCTGACATGGAGGTAAGATACCTTTACTGCACTGTAAAAGTAGCAAGCTTACTCCATAGCAGACGCTTTCTTTGCCACAATGATTTGAATAATTTTTAATAGTTTTAAGAAAAATCTAAAACTTGTTTGGTTTTTTTTTTAGAAAAACCTGTTTTTTTTTTTTAATCAAAGTTTGTCTCTGAATTGCAATCACTGGACAATTTCATTAACTGCTTAATAATTTTGAGTTTTACTTCAAAAAGCTAAAAGAATATGATCACTTTAAAATCATTAGCATAAAAACTTCATCACAGTGAAGTAGACGAGGTAAACCAGTACTTTCTTTTTATGCATTTTTTGTATTGCCAAAGACATTCAGAATCATATAACTGAAACTTCGAAACCCCTACAAACTGTCTAGATGAAAGTATTTAGGTACAAATAATGTGTCTCCGGTTTTCATTTGCTAGTTCAAATTCTTCTTTTCTGATGTAAACAATTACTCTCTTATTTCTACAGATCAGGAGGTTTTTTCTATAAAACTCAATTCAAATCTTCCTAGAATATTGTTTTGAATAGGAAGTGTATAAATAAATATATGAAATGTGAAATACGTGACATCAACCTCATAAAACCTCAAAATCTTTGATTAGTTTTAGGTATACCAGGAAAAAAACCCACAACCTAAAATACTAAACTTCCTGTTAGTTTTAGTTACAGAGACAACTGTCACTTTGCAGTGTAAGAACACTTAAACCTTAAACTTCCCCCTTAATGCTCAGGAGAAAGATACACTCCATGTGAATACTGCAGTATTTCTTTCATTTTGTAAGGGATGTTTTATGGACACATAGCAAAGAAATGTCCAACAATGCAAATTACACCAGAATTACCACAAATATTTCAGGATGAAACTATAATATCTAAAATGAAACAAAAGAAAATACAGTTGCTCTCAGTACACCTGTTAGTCATCACTACTACAGTAAAACATGATTAGTACTGAAAAAATGTAATTAATTGAATTCTGCTTCAAGTGTTAAAATTTGGCAATGTCAATCACACATGTTATATCAGAAATCCCTTTCACACGCATATACAGTATTTGAACCTATCGCTAAATAGCACTCAAGTGAAGAAAACTATTCGGCACAATGGCATGGAATTATGAAATTTCAAACTCACATGGTTAAGTAAAGTAGAAAGCTTTGATCCATCTTGAATATTCTTCTCCAAAATGTTCAGGACTTTTACTGTTTTATCTGTTGAGAGCTAAAACAAATAAAGAAACATGTCGAACAACTACAGGAACAATAATGATTCCAAATTGCTGAAAAGAATGGTGAGGAATGAAGGACAGAGCTTGTACAATCTAAATCACTTAAATTGTAAGCAATTTGGCATAAGGAGAATGCAGATATGATAACGAAAACAGGTAAAATATATTCTAGGATTGCAATTAAACTGCATTTTCAACCAGCAAAATCCACAGAAACAGATATTTAAATTGCCTGTCATTAATGTTGTGTAGTTAAATGTTTTTGCTTCTAGAAATAGAAATCTACCAAATCCAAGTATGATCTACAAATTCTAACTGGCCATATAAAGTTTAATTAGGAGAAAATCCAAACTGCATGAACAAGAAGAAATAAACTCCCTGATACTTTAAAGATAATAAAAGGGAAATGTATTCTTAATATCAGTGTTAACTTCAAAGAAGTAGCATGTTGAAAAAAGTAAATTTAACTCACTTTATGATCTTCTGTGGAATTCTGATTAAATAATTTGTGGCATATGTTAAATTTGAGGAGAGCCAGTTTCTCTCATCTAGATACTATTCACCTTTGGAAGCAACAAAACTGATTTTATGTAGATGTGTACGTATGTATCTATGTATGTGTGAAAAATATGGAACAGAGGTTAAGGGTGAGAACAATCAGGAAAGAAACAATCATGCCACCCACAAACTACAAAGGAAGGCAGGGAGATTGAAGTAAAACCCGGGAAGAATATCTTAAGTTTGGATTAAAGAAGTTTGGAATAGTCCAGAGTAACTATTATAGTAAGTGGTTTCACAGACACTCCATAAAAGTAAGTGCAGGCAAAGAGTTTAGCATAAGACTGCCCAAAGCCAATAGTTCCAGGAAGATAAAAGGAAATCACGAACACTCTTTCTAGAGGTGTGACATCAACAAGTTTGCACCAACAAAAGTTTCTCTAACTGACTGGGGAAGAGTATGGCAAAGAAATCAGCATGCAGTCTACAGAAAATTAATCTTATTATCACCTGGCATGTTAAATTTTCTAAGAAAGGATTTTTGTTTTGTGTTTCTGGCTGGACATCAGACATCTACATTGCACTGCTGGCATGCATCAGGAAAGGTGGAACTTTTTACTTTGCCAGCAGGTTCTGGTTTGCTGTGGCTGTTCAAATACAGCTGTAAGGAGCAAAACCTATAGCTTTATGTGCTTTTGTGAAAACAGATTAATTATTTTAGATTTTACTGTTGGCACAGGTGTTACATATTGGCATATAGTCAACACTGACACAGAGGAGGACCTTTCAATAAAAATGTCTCAGTGTCAGAAACAGTAACAGTCAGGATGTTGTAACTTCCTAAGCACTTCAGCTAAGTGAGCAGAAGCTCAACTGTTCTTCCGTTCTGTGCACCCTTGAAGAGGGTGCAATGTTATTACAGAGAAAGTTTGTTTTTGTATGTTAATCAACATTCTATGTTCCAAAAAAAGTTAAATTGTGAAGAGGTACCTTGTCCATAATGCCCATTGCCTTGATTTTTGCAGATTCACTACCCAACTCACTAAGCTGATGTTTTCCCAGTAGCAATTCCTGTGGAATCTCATCATCATCACCTTTAAGAAAACAAAAAAGTAAAAAATTAACAATCATATTTCTAGTAAGACTTCTAAGAAATCAGTATTTTTGATTCCAATATGAAAAAGCTAACTGAAGAAAAAGAGCTGATTCTCCAAACAGCCAGCATCTAATGGTTCCAAATAATTAGCATCTAACAAAGACTAATAATGACACCTTTTGGTTGTGTTGAAACAACAACTACTTTTTAAGTTTGACTGGTTCTGAAATACCACTTGAGAGCCTAACACGAGGCATGCATTTCTGAAAGTCACAAACTAAAAATTTTTAAAATAGCAAACCCCATTTATTGCAGCACTTGTGCCATCATTTTCAATTCAGTAAAAGCAAATCTTAAACTATTGTAGCCCTAAAGTTCAAATCTGGGCAAGAGCAATAGATGAAAAACACATACAAAATGAAGGACCTTGAGATAATCTGAGTCTTAATTGTATTTAACCTTAGAATAAAATCATGTTACCAGACACAAGAAAGATCCAATGCAATGACTTCACTTCTAAGTTGAAGGTTGCATACACTACGGCTTTAAAAACTATAGAGATTTGTTTACTATGCCACTCCCCTTGCTTTAATCCTGTGACAAAGATGTTAGGAAAAAAATTAATGAATATTCCATTATCCATTTCAAAAGAAAGTCACCTTTGGCAACATGAACTACTTCCTCAAACACTTAGCTAAGGAGGCTGTTTTTCCACTGAAATACGTAAGTGATTCAGTGTCTCAGTCATAAATTCAGAAGGACTCTGCAGTCTGAATTGAATAATCAAGATCTGCTGGGGCAAAGGCCACAACAGATGCAAAACTATGTGCCTCAGACATTACTAGCAAGACAACCACCTTGTTTACATGTTTGACAGAAGGTAACACCCTAATGACATCTCAGAGAAGTCTCCTTTCCACTCCAAGGGGACTACTCATTATGATTTATGCCCCATTTGGATTCTGCAGAGAGGAGAAAGAAGGATCTTCTTCAGGCAGTGGCAAGTGAAATTGGAAAGGTAAGGCCACCACTCACAATGGAAGCCATATAAATCCAGTATGCCCTAGCAGGTATCATGTGTAATTAAATCACCATGAAGGAAGTTCAAAAATACCAATACAATTTTTTTGATGCTTCTTGGGTTTCTAATTGGGGCAAGCATTTTGAAAATTTCTGGTGTATTACCAAAAGCTGTAAAATCCATGTCTTCCAGATTTTCCAAAATATTCTCTATTGAAGCAGTGAACCTTTTGAAGGTTGAAGAATCCATCATTTCTGGTGGAAAAAAAAGGGAAATTCATAAACAATTATCTTAAATATAAAGCAGAAAATACAAACTGTCAAAAATAATTCTTCTAAAATTACCTTCAGGTGTTAGTTTAGGTTCATAAGCTTTCCTCTTCTTTTGTTTTTCTTTTTTCTTCATTTTTCTAGCCACTAATTGAGAGAATAAAGAGTAAAACAAATACTTTCTCAAAACTTAAAGAAAGGATTATTTACATTTCTTATACTTGTACTCAATATCGCATGTAATGATGTCCATTCCAAAATGTTAAACATATCCATTAAAAAAGCACTAGTATTATGGAATAAAATTAAATCTTTATAATGATTAGTTACCCTCACTGAGGCTAGGAGGAGAAGAATAATCATCCATATCAGAGTCATCGGGACTGCGATTACGGTAACGGCCGCTACCAGAAATCCTCCTTCCTTCGTGATAATGACCACTTCTCCTATGGTCACCAGAACTTCTTCTGTCATGTTCTTCATACTCCCAAGCTTCATCTCTATCCTTTTTGTGTCTCTTACGAGAAGCTAGAAATGAATGCATTTTCATTTTAAATACAAAACTTACACTTTTAATAGTTCAAAAATGAATACTTTTAAATATTTAAAAGACGTGCAGATGTAGTGCTAAGGATCATGGTCTAGTGGTGGACTTTGCAGCATTAGTTGTACGATTGGACTTGATGGTCACAAAGGTCCTAAATGATTCTATGATTTTCAAGTCAAACACTCTTATGTAGCTATTCTGTAAATCAAACAGGCACTAAAGTTATCAGATACAATTCTGCTACGGATTATTTATTCTAATGTTTTCTTTTGAATTACACAAAAACTGTGCTTGAAACTGGTAAAGATACCAGAAAACATTTAAAATTACGAATTTACAGGGCATTTGTCCTTTTAAGAGCAAAGTAAAGAAAGTGGAACATATCAAAATAAGTTTCATCCTTTTATAAGAGAACACTGAGATAATTTCCTCAGTTATGTAAATTGCGACTGTTACTGGGTGTCCATGTTCTAATTCAGTGATTGCCTTGCCCATCTAATACACCAAGTTCCAATGAGACCTGGTAATCTATTTTCTAAAAGATATTCTGTTTTGCCAAGACAACTAAAATTTTCCCTTGGTATATATAGCAGGAAATTTGTGTAAAGGAGAAAGCTGGAGTCACAATTCCAGGCCAAACAGCAAGCCTCTACCACAGGTTATTATTATCATTCATTTTCACGCAGGACCAAAAAGCCCAGCAAAAGTGAATGCTGAGAAGCTGGAGCAAATATTGCATACAGATATTTGGTGGAAATAAAATAGGGGAGCAGAATGACAGTTCTCTGTTACTTTGAAAGAAAGCCTTTCTTTCTTTTTCTTTGTTTTGAAGGTGACAGAGTGCTCAGTTGTAACAGAAAAGGAAATGGATGAGGAGGTAGCTTCCTCCATGAAATCAGCCAACTTTCCATTTTTTAACATAATCAGTTAACTGAGCTACCAAACAGATGTCTAATACAGACTGTACTGCAAAGATCAAAACACTTCCAAAACATCCCATTCTAGACTGGCAGTGTTTATTGCCAGTTTACTGCTTGTGGACCTGCATATAACAGTCCTGATATTGTGTGTCTCTACCAAAGTCTCCTTGGCATGACTGTATATAAGGTTGTTTCTGAGCAGAATGGCTCAAAGTATTTATACAGAACTGAAACTGAACTGAGTAGTTCTTACCACAACCCATTTACTAAGAAACATAAGAAACATACCAGGTTAGAGTCAATAGTCAGCCCAGGATCAGAATTAATAAAAAAACCCCTGAGGGAATACTTCTGTTTTGCAATGAACCCTAGGGGATTCAAATTCCAAAAATGTAATATAAGACTCTTGCACAGAGGTGGTCCAAGTCTTTAACGTAATAACTCTGTTCAGGCTTCAAGCTGTACTGCATCTGGATCAGACTTGCTTCTAGAAAAGTACAGTCATGTTCAGGATTGGCAGAGGTACTAGCACTGTCTAAAATGGTTGAGAGAGTTAACTGTGACTGAAAAAATGGCGGGCCATCTGGGACCACTCAGTGGGTAGGAAATTGGCTTGACGGTCACACTCAAAGAGTTGCGGTCAATGGCTTGATGGTCAAATGGAGACCAATGACAAGTGGTGTTCCTCAGGGGTCGGCGTTGGGCCAGCACTGTAACATCTTGGTGACACTGACAGTGGGATTGAGGGCACCCTCAGCAAGCTGCAGGTGACACAGAGCTGTGTGGTGCACTGGAGGGAATGGATGGCATCCAGAGGGATTGTGACAGGCTCTAGAGGTTAGCCTGTGTGAACCCTTTCACAAGGACATGGAATCATAGGACAAGCAGTAACGAGTTGAAACTGCAAGAGACTAGGTTTAGATTAGAGATCAGAAAGAAATTCTTTATGTGAGGGTGGTGAGGCAGTGAACAGGTTGCTCTGTGAAGCTATGGATGTGACATCCCTGGAAATGTTCAAGGCCAGGCTGGACAGGGCCCTGAGCAACCTGGTCTAATGTGGCATTCCCGACCGTGGCAGGGAGGTTGGGACTAGATGATCTTTAAGGTCACTTCCAACCCAAACGATTCTATGATAACTGGAGTAAAGGTACTGGAGAAGTAAGAGTTTTATGGGAAAAGGCTTTACACATCTTAACTGATTCCTTTACCCCATGAGACAGAGTTTCGTGAAGGCAGATGGATCTTTGTCCACAGTTTACAAATCATCTGTAACACTAAGCTCTGTAGGATGAATTCTGACCCCAGTTACATCTCCAAAAGAAAAGTAACTTCCAATATTGTGTTCTGGCAGAATTTTCAATGCTGCATGACAGAACAGAATGTGTTACACTTCTGCTAGCTCTACAAGACAAATAACGTGAACATTGGGACAGTTATCACAATCACTGCTCTACAATATTTATTTTGAAATCAATAAAATTGACTAAAAATTTAGGTATTAATAACATTTCAAATGTTATGATTGATTCTATACATAAATGTTATTTGGAATAGAAACACCCAATTTCCTTCTGAATTCTGCCAAACATTTATGCAATATCACATTTAGCAATTACTGTAAGAGAATGAGTTCATCAATCTTTAATTTCTCATTATTTGGTTTAATGGCATGTCCCTTCTTAATGAAATATTAAAAGAAACTTCTCTTTTTCTATACTAATCACTATTTCATATATTTTTAAGTTCATTTTTAGGCAAACATAATAATTAAAAAACATGTATTTGTAACAATACTAATCTATGCCGTGTACTTGCCACAAATCTTTCACTTTTCATAGTTTTGTCTTGTTTTAAATTTAATTCAGTTCTACAATATTCTTTAAGAAATACGATAATTTATTTTTAAACCAGATGTACTCACTGAATTGATTCAAATGATGGCCAGATCTCTTGAGTGGATGTAATGAAACTAGGATTCCTCAAGGCATGTAATTATTGTGAAAGTTTCCCTTAACTAGTTCTACTTTGTATTTAAGAATTTCAACAGCCACTATGGCTAATATATAGATTATGGTATTTGAAATTCTTGACAATTCTCTCCATTCCCAACCAACTTAAATAACTTTGCTTATTTAATTTATTTTTTTAATTCACTGTTTCAAATTATTAACATCATAAAAAGGTGATGTGATATGATATGGTAAACAGAGAATATAGAATTCCTGAATGAAGCAAGTCATCATTAATCCTTTGCCATAATTTAGACTGATTACAATTTACCTCAAGACATCACATTCATGAACAAAGAAACATTATTCAATTTTAATTAAATGGGAAAACAAACAAACAGAAGGACATTCTTTTCAGCTTCTTTGATAAAGATCAAAGGTATCAGTGTTATAATTTTCATGTGCAAAATCATAGTGTATACGTTGGATGAGAACATGAAACATACTATGAAGCAGAACAAACCAATCTTTCTCTTTTGGACCTTAAGAAATATTAAACCCCAAAACATTATATTTTACGGAAGTTCATTAAGATGTTTCTATAAACAAAGGTGCAAAACTTGGGAAAAAATCATTATAAGCAAGATTTCTTCTCAGGCTAACAGGCTTCTTCTGTAGCCCTGCACAGCTACATAGCTCAGACTGAACTGATTCACTTTGTTCTAACAGCGTATTTCCACTGCTGGTTAACTTACAACCTTAGAGACAAACCAACCATACTTTTATCAACAAGTAGGAAATGCCTTCCTAACTTAGAGGCAAATAACAATTTTTTTTTACTTAGGAACTTTATTCAGTTGCACAGCAAAATTCTAACTAGAAGCTTCCTCTCTTCCCTTGAAAACAGTTAGTTCAAGAACAGTATCAGCAGCAAATGGTATTTTGAGAACCCATCAAGAACAACTCCAGTTTTTCAAGCAATATGAGAAAAGAAATAATAGAAGAAATATTTTAAGAAACCTCTGCGCAGTAAGATTCTCAATTTATTATGTCAAAAAAATTCAAGAGAGGATCTTTCACTTTTCTTATCAATAAAACTAAGAATATTCAAGAATTTATTTAATGAAATTTTTCTTTGCATACAATTCTATGTAAGTTCTGTGCTTCTTTAGAGGATATTTTCCTTAATCTGACTGGTTAGGAATGTTTCATGGTACAACTGAAAGCAAAAAAAAAAAACAAGACAGCAGTTTCCAGTAAAGTAATCAGGAAAATAAATTTAACAACTCACTGCTTTTCATCTTGAGTGACAAACTGTAATCAAGTAATTTTTTTTTTTAAAGAAAAACAAGGGTTCTTGGCCAGGTAGTTGTCAGGACAGCAAATTTGGGGCTGTATGTTTTGTCTAAAACTCTGTCCATCAACTCACTTTTTTTTCAAACCACCACAGGTAGTCAACTTAAAAAAAATGTGTATCTTTTGTAAAAGCAAAATACTAGCTTTTTTTACCTTAAGGAACAGAGTTATGTACTACTTACATTCAAAAGCTTCTTCACTGTCATTGTCTTCATCAGAACTGATTTCAGCATATTTTGGTTTCTCATTAACTGTGCTACGTTTGCGCTTGTTCATTTTCACACGTTCACAAAGTGGCATGGTGGATTCAATTTCTGCCAGGAGCTCAGGAGGCAACTCCTTTAACACTGACTGATCTATGCTACCTATTAGTGGAGAGTAAGAAGAGCAAATGTGAACCTGAAGATAAAAGAGAGGGCCCAACACTACAATCCTTTCCCAGGAACCACTCACAGGATAACCACTAACAATCAGTTAGATCACAGTTAGATAGACCTGAAGATATTTGACAGCCTTTTTTTAAAGTTCACTCTACAATGAGAAATTAACACAATAAATTGCATACATATTTCCTTCAATAAAATATTTTGTCAGTCATATAAATAAATTACCTTTGAATTACCTTTTGAGTTACCTTTGTAGAATGATATCCCTGCTCTACTCCATAAAGTTTAGTCTTACTTCAGTTCATCCTCTGAATTTATCAGGTTTTCTAACAGTTGTAAGCAAATTATGGATTCTTAGTGCCCCAATAACATTTCTGTTTACTATCATTCATAGTAATCAGTGTACACAAAACAGTAATATGCCCTTTTTCAGTAAGGAGGGACAACCTGTGTCAAAACTTTGGGGGTCGTATCCCTAAATAAAGGCCAAATCATTGACAACCCAGCTTTTGCTTCAGATTTTTTCTTACCTCCTACTGGTAGTTTGATAATGCGACACAAATTCTTGCTTGATTTTTTTACAAAACAAAATTGAAACATTTTTATTTAATCCAGACAAACAGTTAGCTGAACCACAAATCAGGTTTCTTTTCCACAGTGATAAATAGGTAGACAATATCACACCATTCTCATCATTTTGAAATCAAGATTAAACCCATATGCAGTCAGAGTGAAGGAGATTTGCAGACAAAATTTTTCCAGCTGACAAAAGGAAACCAAATTAATTCAAAAGTATTTCTTTGGGGTTGGTTTATTTGATGTGTTATTTTTATTTATCAAAGAACCTATTGCACAGATTTGCAGGTTATCAGACTAAACTAAACTGTTAATCTTTTTCCTGCAACAGAAGAAACATTTTTGTCATAAGCGCCTCTCTCTCCTTCCCAATGCATACTATATTATTGACAGAGGAAATCACTTCCAAATTGCTATACACACACATTCCTCCCAAAAAACTAACTTCTGGATGATAATATACTTTTCAATTGCATTCACTACATCACTACCCCAACTTTCCAAAACTTATTTCCATTTTTGTGTTAATATCCTAACTTCTAATGCAAGAAAGTCTTCAGATTTTTTCTTTCTCTCTTTAAACGTCTTTAATTGGAATTAGAAGAGTCTTACTATGAGATTCCAGCATTAAAATATATTCTGCAAGTCATCTCATTTAAGTGTATTTTAAAAAACAGTTTAACTTCAAATATTGGGGGTTTTGAAGTGATGTAGGAAATGTACACAAAGTAAAGTGATAGTTGAAGTCCCTGCTTCCTTCACATCGTGTTCACTGTTACCTATTTGTGTTAGGTTGCCATCCTTAAACAATCACCATGTACGAAAGCTACCTAAATTCTCAATATTGCTTTCAAAAATGCTGTAAAACATTCCACAGTGTGGTTGGCCGTGTTTCTTGGTTAATGATTAATTTTGTGGGCTGTGCACTTGACTTCAGACAGGTAGAAGAATGGCAGCATGGGCAGACCACTTCCTCTGTGTGTACCAGCAGCTGACTGGATGACAGAGAGGTCCAGTTGGGATGCTGCAGAGCTGTGCATCTGAGCAGCGGTGCCCCCATACTTTGTATGCCTATACAGTGCATGAGGAGCTTACATCCAGCACCAGAATACAGAAAATTTACATATACAAGTTTTAAGAAAATTTCCACAGATGAAATTGACAGAGTGCCATAAATCCTGGTTCTCTAGTAAGTATTTTCAATTTTATGCCTGTTGGCAATTTCATTAAGATCAGCAGGACTACACACATAGCATAAAGCCTACAGTAAATCTGGCCAAACAAAACCATTGCAAAAGACAGCTACAAATAAATGAACAGAAGTTGCACTATCCTCAAACAGCAAACAAAACTCACAGGCTATTCTATTGTCTCCTAGGAAAATCTGTTCTTGCTTTCTTTTCTCACTGATTTTTCATTTTGAACTCATTCTTGAAATATATATCAAATATCACAGCATTCATTAGCCATAAGTGGAAAAAAAAATTGCTACTTTAAATATTTGTAAAACTAATTTTATTTCCGTCTCAATAGTTTCAAGTTTCTATTTCTCCAGTGCTAAATTCAACTACTGCTTGATTTGCACTCTCTCCTGTTACAGATATTTCAGATTACAGTATAAGCTTACCCATTTTTCTTTTATTAGGAAATATGTAAAGCTTACGTTATTCAAGTAGGGAACAGCAGAAAAGAGAACAAATAGAATTATTATAAAGCTCTCTGTAAGCTATCATTGAAGTTTTCCTGTCTGTCACAATGTTCCCTGAAGCAAGTGTGTCACATGCCCAGTTTTCTTAGTTGCTGAGGATTGTAAACAACCAAATTTATAGAGTTTTACTTATGCGGTACAAAAGAGTTAAGAATGACTGTACACATATGTAAAATTCTAATCTACATGGAGAAGGATTTATCATCCTTTTTGAAGAAAATCAGGGATATTTTTGGTCAAGTCAAGAGCTTGTTAATATTTATTTTACTCTATTAATTATGCTACCTTGAGTCAGGGCAGCCCAAAAGTCACTAGAAATATCTTAGTAAATTCCTTCTTTAATATCTTCTATTTTATAATATAGGCACTGGTTTTTTTGTTCAGGGTGGTAAAGAAATACTTCCAAGAATCCAGTTCACCATAAGAATCCAGTGACAGGACAACAAGAATTAGGTTATAAAACACATGCTAATGCCTTTTCAGTTTATGGGAAACTTTCCTAAAACAATTAATAGAATATACAACACAAAGCTCTTTGAAATCTACAAATCCATGTACAATCACTTTCAGTTTTCCAATTTTTTTGCTAAGTTTGCTAAGACCTAGTACCTACTTCCATGTCTTCATTTTAATCAGTTACATTTGGCTATAGTATGCACGGCTTTTTAAATAGCAATGAGAAAGTAACTTTACTGAAAAGTTACTTGATAATCTAATAGAATGCCCAAATACCTTGCTGAAGGACTGTCGCCACCAATGGAAAAACTCCATTTTCTGCAATTTGTGTGATCAGTGTACACGATATGCCTGAAATGGGACTATAGGCATGTCTAAAGTGCTACTCTCATAACTATAAGAGACAGTTAATACAGTGGAAACAAATAATACTTTTTCCATTTTTGTGTGCTAATTGTCTGCAATAAGCAAAACTACAGTTAATGCAAATTCGTATTTGTAATCTCTCTATATATCTTGATTTTAAAATGTAACTTTTTTCAACTATGAAGACATTATATGAAAGAACACATAAGGGTCTGAGAGAGGAATAATGCCACCTGTTTGGGGTGAGGATATGAATCTTTACTTCCCATTTCTCATCATTTAGAAATTGAAGTTTGACCACTGAACTTCTATACTAGAGAACTGTCACTCATCTTCATTTGGACATTAAAAATAAACCCCTACTGGCTGCAGCTCAATTTTGCCCTTTTCTTGTTCCTTTTTTGTCACAAAAGACATTACCTGCTACTGGACTTCTCTTATTTTGCTGATGACTAATATATCCAGTCTTGCTATTACTCCACAGAGGCCATAAATGTCCTTAAATTGGACATTCCTTAAATGTCCTCTCTGAGCATTTGATAAAGGATATTCCACCTTTATCTAATAAAAGCTTACAGTCTTACTTTCCTCTTATGTCAGGTATATATATGCAGGAAGGAAAGCAGTTTCTTTCTGAATTAGCTCAAACAACCTTCAAACCTGTGCTAAATGAAATTAAATATCCTTATTCCATAAGAAGAGTGCTGCTATCTTGTTGAGTAGCCATGTCATTGTAGCTACAAAAGCAGAGACTTGCAGCTTAAATCTACAGCAACTACTCATGCAGATAAGGTTGTACTTTAGATAAGGAACTAAAAGGAAAAAAAAAGAAAGGACAGAAGTACTTCCCTATGTTATAAAACTGTTCACAAAATAAACACCTTCCTAAAATAGCTAATTATTGTTACAGTATTCAAGGACTGCAATGCAAAGGGCCACACGACTGCCTATAAACTGATGAAGAGATTGCTGGTTAAAGCTGAAAATCTTTGATTCTTTCTCTAGTGTGCAAATTTAATTATATAATTTCCACCAGGTTCTCCCTTAAAATGCTCCAGTATGTTCTTTATATGGTGCACTGAGCCCTTGGTGATCAGTCCACCAGGTTCTTCCTTAAAATGCTCCCGTGTGTTCTTTATATGGTGCACTGAGCCCTTGGTGATCAGTCCGCTGCTTCCCAGCTTCACACTTGTCCAAATAATTTTGTGCCCTGAACAGTTTCAAGAACAGCAGGGGAAACAGAGGGAAATCCCAATAATTTTATCAGGTGAATTTAAGTTTTGAGGAGGACTTATCTGCTTGTAAGATGGAAGTTCCACTTTTATCTCAATACCCTATCATCAGTTGAAAAACACATCATCAAATGAATACTGGTGAAAATAAACTGAGTAGTACATTTACTCCAGCAGCTTTTCTCTTTCCTCTCCCCTCTCTCCTTCACTTCTGTAAAGCTTATGGAAGGGTATACAGCTACCTCCTACAGGATGTATCCAAAAGGATATAACCCTCTATTGAGTGCCTTACCCTCACCTTTTGGCTACATACATGAAGGGATAACTCCAGAGCTCACCTCACATACACTCACACCAGAAAAAGGGCGGGAAACTGAGATGCCCTCACCACCACCCAGGGGGCTGCATGCACAGGATTCTCTGCTGCAATGAATTTAGCAGGATGGAGAAAGGTGGTGTTGGGGAGAAGTGTGCCCTACATTTCATAGAACCTGCTTGAACACATTTTTCAAAACAATTCTTCCTCATCTGCCCCAATAGTAGCACAAAGGAAAGGCTCCCAGCCTAAAAAAACAAGTTTCAGAGTCCCTGCATTTACTCTGATCCTTAGCTCTGGCCTTGAAAGATGGGACCTAGACACGCTGGTCAGAGAAGATCTGGACATGGCAACAGAATAATTCCATGACACAGCAGAGATCATCATTAACCACAGCTAAGCAGCATAGATTCAAAAAGAATTTTACAATAGTACAATACTCTGAGAAGAAATAAACATTTTTAGAAGGAGGGAAGAGATTTCGAAAGAGAACTCTGAAATACCCAGGCAGAGAGCAGGGAATATATCCAACAAATACTCTCCCAAGATGCCAAGAGAACTCACATTTACACTGGCAACAATGATGTTCTCAAGCTATCTGATTGCTGTAGGAGCTTATTGCTGGCCTTATTGCTGGCTTTTTGTCTGTATACAAATTGATAAAAGAAGGCTAGAGCAGTCTAGTCTTCCAAGATGCTGTACAAAAAATAAAGCAGTACTCAGAATAAAAAGGAGCAAGGTTGGCAATTGAAATAAATGTAATGCTGCACAAACTTCCTCGATTTTATGAATCAGTGTTGAAGGGTGCTTTTGGATTTTGCTGTCATTGCTTTTGAACATATGCATTGAAATTTAGGCCAACTCAATTTATTGTATTAAAAAGTTAAGGTATTTTGTACAGTTGCAAAACCCAGCATGCAATTTTCTGTTAATATTCTTCTATTAAAACTCCTTTCAGTACTCAAAAGGGGCTTATAAAAAAAGAGGGAGAGTGACTTTTTACACTGACAGACAGCGATAGGACAAGGGGGAACAGTTTTAAACCAAAAGAGGAGAGATTTAGTTTAGATGTTAGAAAGAAGTTCTTTACTGAGAGGATAGTGAGGTACTGGAACAAGTTGCCCAGAAAGGTTGTGGCTGTCCGATCCCTGGAAGTGTTCAAGGCCAGGCTGGATGGGGCTCTGAGCAACCTGATCCAGTGCAAGATGTCCCTGCCCATGGCAGGGAGTTGGAATGAGATGATCTTTAAGATCATTTCCAACCCAAACCATTTTTTGACCCTATGATGATTAATGTTTGGGATCTGAAATTTATGACTAATGTATTTTCCCAGCCATGTATTCTGATTAATTGTTAACTGATCCTGAGAAAAAAGACCTTAATTAAATAAAATCAGATTATTCCTCAGAATTTTTCTTATCATAAAAGAAAAACTTCTATATAAGGAATATAATACAACCAAAACCTTTGCAGAGAATAAGCAAACAAAACCCATTATTTTACATCTCATCTGTGACTTCTAAGCACATCAAGAAGACCTGCTTGTTTTTCTTACTATTGCATGGAAACATTCTCAGTCCTTATCACTGAAAATATTGCATGATCTACTAAGTTTGCTTCTTCAAGGTAACTTAATTACATAACGAACAACAACAAAAGATTGCTGATGTTTTAGATTTAAATATAAAATAGTACAGGAAAATTGCTCGGAAGATAATGAAAAAGAATGTATATTTAAGGAAAAGTTATTCAATGCAAACAACAGTTCAGTAGTTTGAAGGACAAAAAGGTTTCATACTCTTCTTCTCTGTTTGTTGGTAGCATTCCCATGGAGCAAAAATAAACTCCAAATTTCAAGTAAACAGTTTAAATTTTCGTACATGAAAAGAGTCACCTAGAACAGCTGAAAATGTTAAGCAACAGAGAAGTTAATTTTCCAGAAGCAAATGTGAGGCTTTCTGCTATTTGTATTTAGTCAAATTTACCCTTTAGCTAGAAGAAAATTAAAACCAAAAATTTCAAGCACATATCCCTGCACATAAACCAAGATTAACATCCACATTTAGGTCCTTAGAAACTTGAACAAGTCCGCATTGCATACTGTAATTGACATCAGACAAATTGCTGGGCCACATTTACACACTGCAATGCACTGTTGCAAAAATTATTTATGCAAAATAGCCTTAGCTATTCCCAGAAGCAAGAGGAACTCAGTCAAGCATCCATGTCCACAAACCAAGAGCAGTTTAAGACTTTGAAGAAATTGTTCTGACAAATTAGGTAATAAATGTGTATCACTTACATGTGCCAAAGTAATTTTTCAAAAATCAACGAATTAAACAATGCACTCCTAAATCTGCGAACAGACAAAGCATCATATTTCAGATGAATCAAAGTATAATGAAACTAGTGGATTGGGTCAAATTTATTGTTGCTGGTAAGAGTTGGATGTGACACATGCAAAGTTCACTCTTCCTATCCAGAGAAATACTGTAAGAGCAAGAATCAAAATCTTTACCTTAGCAGCAAAGTCTAAAGTAGGAAACAAATCGTAGGAAAGCAGTCACCAGGCAAAGCCCTGTGCTGAAAATGTCACCTCTATTACCGGGAACAGATCAACACAAGGAATTACTCCAGTGTGCAGTGGCTGATTCCTGCTCTGTACCAATACCAGTTTATCCAACATCTACTTCTGAAAAACTAGCACCAAAAATGAAGGCCCCAGAGAGTATGTACAAGGCCCATACAAATCCCAGCTACTTTCTGGAAGGGGACAGACACACCATACCTTAAAACTCCCTGCAAGTAGGAACAAACCATTCCAGTGCAAAGCATGTTAGAGAAATCAGACCTTCCTAGACTTTAACAAGTTATATCTAGTTTAGACTTTTAACTAAACAATGCTCGGAATACTTTTCAAAATGTGAACCTCTTAATCCAGAAAGGAAAAACAAATAATCAGGGGTCAATTAACAAAGTGCATATTAAAATGGATCCTCTGCAAACCCAACATATCTTGAAATACTTCTAATGGCACAAGAGTGAGCCAGTCCCTTTTCTTGTCAAGCTGAGAGGAGGTAGTCATTAATATCTCAGAAAAGAGAAAAAACAGGAAGACTGTAGAATTCTTATAAAAGCCATAGCTGTTTTTCTATAATTACAATTAAATTTTAGTTTGAAGAAGGTTTAAACATTTGAGCCAAGAAGAATAATTTTAAATTTTCTGCTGTAAATGCTGAAATACAGTATTTTTCCCTCCGAAATGTGGCATAATTTTCTATAGATCCACCTGGTGCTGCATGCACATGCAAGATGGTCAGCAGGTTATTACTCTGGCCTTGACACATGCATATGCAGTTGCTACCAGGAACTTCAAGACAGTGATTTCAAATTCAAGATATATGGAACTGAGGATTTTCACAATGTTAACCTTTACAAAAGCACAACTTATGGGAAGCAAGCTGAGTTTGCTTTCCCTTTCCAAGGGTAGTATGTTTTTACTCCAGTTATTTCCTTGCGGCTCCTCTGATATCCGGGTGTCTGTTTCAGCATTAAGAAATTGTTATTTTGGAAATAAATTTCTGTGAACTCTCAAATTTGATGTGCTAACATCCATAACCCAATTTTGTCCTTATAGGAGTCCTATACATGAAGGATTTAATCAATGTTTAAATTGGTACTCCCTTTCTGCCCACAGTTTTCATCTGTTCCATAAAGCATCTTTAAGTAGTTCGGCTGTGCTAACTAGAAATCAGTGAGAGGCATCACTAGTTCACTCAACCAAGCCCACACAATCTGGATACAGCTTTTCATCCTGAAATACTCCCTTTCTTGTCACTACTAGAAGATAATTGATGGCTGTTTCACAAGTGAAACTATTTCCAACAGTGCTAGAAACCAGACTGTCATGTTACACAAATGCCGAATCAGAGTTACTATAGACTCTGAAAAAGTCATCTGGAATTAAAAACAAACAAACCAAAAACCCCAAACAAACCATATAAGCACACAACACAGAAGAATCCAGAAGCATTGTTTTAATGACATGAAGACGATTAAGCAGTAAGATTTTTAGCTGATCCTGTAAAGAGTATGTATGAAGAGCACCTTCAAAGAAATGTCAAAGCTTTACTCAAATTTCAGACCACAGCAGCAGGGAACATAGTATATTTAGGAAGACTTGTAGTGAGCAAAAAAATCTTATGTCTTCAGTCCTGTGTTGTACAGATAATGAAATCCAGTAACAAGCTACACAATGGAGGAATAGCATTCAGATCAGAACTTTCTTTTTTTCCTTAAAACAACAAACTCCTTTTAGGTGATGTAGGAAGATCCAAAAGATGCTTATTTTGCAAAGACAATCCTTCAAACATATTTTAAACCTACTCAGACATCTCCTTACACAGACAGTTACAGCTTCTCTCATTACTCATACTTTAACAAAGGAAAATTTGTCTTGTTCAGAATGCAGTAACCGTGAAGCTGTTAACAGCTCCCATCCCAACACAGCTGATCAGCATAGCTCTAAAAAGCAGCAGAGAAGGCATTCGCTGAAGCTCTGAAAAGAAAGGACAGCAAACATGACCTCCTCATTGCAGGCACAAGCTTAAAGGGAAAAGTTTCATGGATCCCACAACAACATACATTTGCATTAAAACCAAGATAAAAGACATTCACAGATGTTAAAATCAGACAAAGAAAATGTCACAATTCATTCTGACTTGGACAAAATTGGCCACAAGATTTCACCACAAGAACCTGTAACAAAAACACTATGACAAAAAGCCATAACTTCCTCTGAGATACAGTGAATCTTTCAGAAAAATGCTCAAAGATCAGGAGAGAGAGAGAGAGAGAAAAGTTCCTTCTTCCTTGTAAATGCCAAAAGGGACTCTTGGATTGATTCAATATTAACAGGCACATACTGTGGCTACCCCTCCCATTCATAACTTGATAAAATTTCAAACGTGTCTATAAAATTTGGTGAGAATGTTACTTTGTCTCTTTGAAGTACAATGCAAATAAAGGCACAATTTTAAAATTTACTGAAACAATGCAAAAAGTTGTACAGAATTTCAGTTTGCAAAGAATTAATTGTAACTTAACATGAGTCAGTTTTATTGGGTTTTGGTAATGAATGGCAATTAGCCCCTTAAGACAGAATGACTACCTATATGGTGTTTTGAACTAGCTGAACAACCCTATTTTAACTGCATTTCAGATAAATTATAGCAATGAAGTTGTGTATGACAAAGCCAGGAGAAGACATTTTCTTGAGGGAGGGATGGATGAGAAAGCAAAAAAGAAAGGACAAGAGATACAAGGGTAATGAAATAAGATAAAGTAAAATATACTAAGCTACATGGCATAAGAGGCATGTGAGAAGTTGAATAATGATGCTGAAAAGCAACACTAGAAAAGAATTGCTACAATCTACTAAGTAGTATAGGATGAACTAAAAGAAGGTTTATGAAAATTACATTTCCTAGTGTATTAAAATGTTTATAACTAAAAATGGCACCAAGTAGAACTGGGAACACTATTTCAACTGGACTGAGTACCTTGTGGCAGTAGCACGAATACATCTACATGAGTTAGCTGTTGACAAATAGACTTTGCCTTATGAAGAGAGATAACTTTATAAATTATGTACCTTTTCAAAGGTACACTGGAATTCACCTGGTTAATTAGCATAATGT
Source organism: Pseudorectes ferrugineus (assembly GCA_008033365.1). Taxonomy (NCBI): domain Eukaryota; kingdom Metazoa; phylum Chordata; class Aves; order Passeriformes; genus Pseudorectes; species Pseudorectes ferrugineus. The sequence goes on along the minus strand of QWTY01001804.1, from coordinate 44,420 downwards.
GTTCTAGGAAGTAAGTTACCAGGAAAAAAAATACAGAACTAAATATACACATCAAAAATCTGCAGTTCAAAGACACTTTCTCCAAAATCTGCCTGCTGAACACTCTAAACTTGATTTTTAAGATAAAAACAGTTACATTATTCTTTCCATTAAACCTATTTCTAGTATCATTGTAAGAACCTTATCCTGAATACAATTGCAAAAAGACTCATATCAGATCCAAACAATTTTTCCCCTGCAAAATATGTCCCAAGTTATTTAAAAGTAGGCAAGAAAAAGATGACCTCAGAAAGAAAAAAAAAGCAGAAAAACATTGTAGAGAAATTATAAACCTGACTTTAAAATCAATGCATTGCTCATCTGTGACAGTTACTAGAATCACACCAAAAGTCATTAAAACCTTTACACATTACTAAAGCATTCTACATACATAACCACATATAATACAGACTACAAGAAAAAAGTAATTCAGAAACATTTTGGAAAGCATACATGCACTGCCTATTGTTCTGAAGACTTTAAAGTAACCGATTTTCTGCACATAGAATTGTGTAAATTCAAAATCTATCCTACTGACACTAGACCTGAGTTCCATCAGAAAGTTTTTAGCATTTCCTATCAAGAACATAAGGGTTTCATCTGAAACCTTCAGATTAAAATGAGAACAAAGACGCCATAATTTTATGGCTAACTCTAGATACCTGTTATTAGAAATGGAAATTTTGCCTGTTTTGAACCTCAAAAAGGGACAGGGACAATGTTCTTATTTCCAGGACAAAGAGAAATCCTTAACAAGGAGGCTAATATTTTACAAAGAAGTAATATATAACATGAATTATTATTAAGGCTTTTTAGAGTTAATATAAACAGGTTAGTAGATAGAAAACAGGCATAGCACAAGAAATTCATGATACAGACAACACCTCTTTACAGGTGCACATAAAATAGTTACACATTCACAAAGATGATTTCTACATAATTTCTTACCAGATCAGCTATGTAAGAAAATGTTTTAATCTTGAAGTCATTATACACCTGGAAATGGATTTATAAATCATCCTGCATACAGCTGTAAACCTCTCCTCTGGCTTTTGATCTGTCTATTTTAAGACACAATAACTCTATAAACATGACTATATAAGAAATTTATTTCTTTAAATGTTAAACATTAAAAAAACCCGGAAACCTGACCAGTTAATAATACTGATTTCACAATGTGAAATGATCTACTTCAGTCTGAAACCAAAAAAGCCAAAATTAAAGCACCAAGAAGAAAAGCAATCCTATTTTAAAAAAGTGTTAATCTGCAGAAGAGATAATCAGTTAAATATCAAACCTACAAGCTATTCTGATTTATTTCCTGTCCATATTACTAATTTCAAAATGCCAGCCAATTGTTCAGCTTTCTTCTTTCTGCATATAATGGACACTAGAGACAATGATATATGAATTCTTCTACAGACCAAACATTTTTCTAAGTTTATTGTCACCAAGTCTCAAGTATGGAACCTCCTGAATTGACCTGTATTTATAGCATTAAAGAGGCAGATGGGACTTTGCAACTATGTTCTTACCACCACCATGTCAAAACATGCCTCGGAAAAACCCATTTCAATTCAAATTAAACATACAAAAGAATCTTAGGGCTGCATACTTAGTATTTCCCATCACTCCAGCTACACTGTTTACAGTAGTGGCAGTCCTTCCTACAGACACACCTAAACCAGGTAAAATTATACGTACAAAAGTTACATTTCACTGGATAAATTACCATATTAAACTAATGCAGCTGAAGTACAGCTCCAGATCATTTAAGTGTTGCCAGATTAAGAACTTGTACTGAAGTAAATAAATAATTTCAGGCAGAATTGTAGCAAGATTTCCAATAATGACAAGTCCTTAGACTAGTTTAACTTTATTTCTCAAAATCCCCATATAAGCAAGCATAAAAACTATCAAATGTTTGCATTTAATTTCTAACAGCAGAAGTAGAAAATCTACAAAAACTCGAGTGTAAAAGATATCATGCAATTAATATTAAAACAATCTTACCTTTATTAGGTTTGGATGACTTGTTCTTGTTAGGTTTAAAACAAGAGCCCCTTGATTTATCTTCTCTGTCCTTAATAAATTTCTGCACATCATCCAAAGAAAGCTTTTGAAGGACAACTACAGGCTTAGCTCCTTTATTTAGATCTTCAACTAGCCCAATCTTCTCTACTTTGTCCTTCTGTTCACCTCTAAATTCAGTTTTCCTTGACTCCTGAGTAACATTGCCATCTTTATCACGCTTGATTTTTGGAATGACAAAATGTTTCAATGCACCAGATCTTCCCCCCAACAAATAACTGGGAAACTCTGCTTTATTGTCACCATGTGCTTTATTACTATCTACTTTACTCTTATTACCATCTGTCCTTCGTTCATCCTTGCTGTTTGGTGACTTAAAACCAGGTTTATCAGGTCTTGATTTGCTAGAATCCCCTTTACTTTCCTGTTTAATACGAGGGCTGTCAGGTCTTGATTTCTGATCCCCAGAGGAAAACCTTGAATCACCAGACTCATGCCTATATTTCCTTTCAAATTTCTCAGGTTTTGAACCATCAGATTTAATACCATGCTTAGAATCATGTTCACTTTTGTTTGAGGATCTCAAATATTCAGACCTTCTAATCTTGGATGGATCTCCTCTGTATCTCTCTGAATCCCCCCTGTCCTCAGATCTTTGTTTAAGGCTATCATGGTCACGCCTTGGTGTATCAGAAACTGAGCGCCCATCAGGCCTCTGTTTTGTTGGATCAGGTCTACCTTCAGGTTTCATCTTTGAAGGATCAGATTTCACATCTAGTTTGTGCCTAGATATTTCTATTTTCTTGTCTGACAAAGGTTTACTGGAGTCCCTCCTATTATCATGCTTGTGTTTTGGTGTTTCAGGCCTCCCTTCACTCTTCTGTTTTGGCGTTTCAGGTCTGCCTTCACTCTTCTGTTTCGGCGTTTCTGGCCTCTGCCGTATTTCCTGTTTGCCATTATTTTGTTTTCCCTCATTTTGTTTCATCTCCATTTGCCTGCTCTCATTTTGTTTCGATTCTGTCTGTCTGTTCTCATTTTGTTTCATTTCCATTTGTCTGCTTTCATGTTTCACTTCTAACTGCTTGCTCTCATTGTATTTACTTTCCAACCGTCTGCTCTCATTTTGCTGGAATTCCACTTGTCTGTTTTCGTTTTGCTGGATATCTGTCTTTTGACTTTCAAAGTCTGACTTTTTTCTAAAAATTTCTGGATGGTTTTCAGGTTTAAATTTAAGAACTCCAACAGTGTCTTCTTGGGGAACACACACAAACCCGTCATTATACTGCTTAATTTCTTCAGGTTTTTTGATGGTGTCCAAATCCTGAGTTACTGTTGCCTGAGAGTCTGCTCTTCCTGCTTGCTGCAGATCAATACTAACCATCAACGCTGGCCTTGCCCCATTTCCTGCAGAACCTGTCTCCTGAGAAGCTGCTCTATTTCCTCCAGTAGCACCTCCAGCCTCTGGTGGTTTGTTTTCTTGTTTTCGCTTCTTCAGAGGCTTATCTGCAAGTTAAAAGAGAAAAAAATCACAAATTATATATAAAAACTGATGAATGTCCAAGGAAAAATGTCCATTCCCCTCCACTCCCGCAATTAATCCTCCTCAGCATGTATGTGCACACATAGCAAAATCCACTGAATTTAAAAGCAAGAATAGGACTTCTCTAGCTAATACTTTTTCATGTACTCAGACTATCATTCATTGTCAGTCTACCATAGATGCCTGTTAGTCATTAAAAAAACCCTCCCTCAAAACATATGAAATCAAAGGCCCTGTGTAATTCCCAAGAGATACACCTAATAAAGCAGCTGCAATACATAAAGACCAAAAAACCCCATTCCATTTAAAAAACCCCCCAAACTACTCAATTACACTCGAAGCAGAAGTCAGAAAAATCTAAGTTAAGGTGCACCTCCACAACTACTTTTTGAGGAATACTACTATAAAAGAGATCTTCTGCAATATCCTTAAGCAAGGATCTGCAATGATTATGACAGAGGTTTTCCCTACTTGGTTCCGTGCATCAGTTGGACTTCACACATTTTAGTCAGGGAACACACAAACAATGAACAAAACTGATAAAGTAACTACTCCACCACTTCATGCTTCTCTTTGAAGCAAAGCAGTACACCAAGAGTTGGAGACTTTACCTTAACACATGCATATTAGATGCGGGACCACTACACCCTTAAAAACTTGAGTATTTTCCCTTTGCAATCATAGTGCTTTTTACAGATGAAACAAAAAGTATAGTTATAATTTTCTGTCAAGAACCCAACTCTGCAATAAGCCTTTCAGTTTACACTAAAAAATCATTAGGGGCAGAATACAGAAAAATCAAGTGAGCCAACCACACACCCTGTAATTTGGTAGAATTCATAGAAATGAGAAGCACATGGAAGTACCCAAAAGAGTATATTCTACTCATATAAACTACAACCCATTTATATTACCAACACGGAACTGTAAACTAAAAATAATTTCTGCCATGAAAACTAGATGCCCTACCTGCACTAAGGCTTATATTCTCATTTCTTAACTATCACCATGTAATTTGTCAAAAAAAACCTACTTTCTCTGTAATCAGGGAATATGATTTTAAGTCTAAGGAATGACTAAACACAGATCTATTGTCGAAATGCCTAGACCACAAATGCAACTTAAGAAAAATGCTGTACTCTGTGCCCAGGTTTGTCGTGCCTTATCACTAGATGCAATGAACCAGCTCTCCTATTCAGAGCAGGTGAATGAACAGTGAGGATGCAATCAAGAAAGAGGGAAATAAATGCCAATGAAAAAACCCACATACTCCTCTGGAACTGTAAACCAGAAATACAACATATGACTTTTAATTTCTTGTAAATTTTTAGAACATTCTTATTTAGAAATACTTTGAAGGATCACCTCCAAAATTAAAATTAGGCCACAATAACAAGCAGTAACATGGGTAATTCCAGTGATGTGAACAGGCTTTTTCCCCCCATCATTTTCATCCTCAAACCTATTTGGATATCTCTAACTTTCTAAAACTCAAAAATTTTGTACAAGATTCAGTGTCTGGAAGACAGTAAGGACAGATACAATGAACTACATGCAGAAACTCATCAACTGCAAATAAAGAACTTTGCAAAGCTCAATAAAAGCCTGTAGGAATGACTGCCAACTTTATGATAGACATGTGAAGCAAAATAAATTTTCCAAATCAAAGATGCAGCTTTTCAGCATGGAGATTTTTGCTTTTTCTGTGCTACAGCAACTGCTGGATTCATATGAGGACTTACATAGATGATTTTTTCTACTCTATGGATTAAAACAAATGTACAGTACATCTAGACACATCATTACCTTACTTCTCAATTAAAACTCTTTATACTTTGAAACATAAGTTCAGAAACTCTCATTCTTACAAGAAAGTTGGTCAGCCTTGTTATTTTAGTCCAGAAATGCCAGGCATATGGAAAAAATCTTGTAAAAGCTCTGATGGTGGATCTAACAGTAGTCTTTAAGACATTACTGTTATTCATTATCTGCCCCATTCCTTTTACTGCAGTTATCACCTGTTGCAGAAGGGAACACGCATTCATATTTCCACAACTACATTTCACTGTCTAATGCATCACTATAAGGCACTAGTGAAGGTGGTTTGTATTAAACTGCTAGGCTGAATGATTCCGTTAAAAGCAAGAAAATGTTTTCCTCTCTTATGCCTATTATAGGAGCAGATGGCCACAAGCTGTGATGCCTTAAACAGCTGTAGCTGGATCAACCAAAACTCACCTTTCAGAGCCCTCATGCTGAAGGCATCAAGAATAAATAACCAAAACAATTCAAGTAGGGCCAATTTTCTTGCTTGGACTTCTGTAAGTGACCAGGCTCAACATGCTGCTGTTCTTCATCATCCAAAATGTCAAATTCTAAGTTGACAACACAAAAGTAGATGATCGCATCACAACTTGGTACACATAGTCACTCTAAATACGTAGGTCTTCTGATGCACATTCTTCATTTGTCTTGACAATAGCATACTGGTATTTTAGTAACTTGATATCTTGTCTGAGAAGAAAGGGACACCCTCAAAGTTTTATTTTCTTAGATGACAACGTGATTGCAGACAGAGTTATAGATGACTCACAGATTTCTTTATATTTCCAGTGCATCTTGAAGGTGAGCCTCAAAACTAGACTTGATCATTACTGCTTTGCCTCTATGAGAATTCTGTATCTAGGACAAAAAAGCTGTCCCGAGTATAAGAAAATATCCGGTTGAACTAGGGCAAAAAAGGTAGGATGAATACATAGTTCTACTGCCTTCATCAAGCATAATGAAAAAACTCCATTGAATAAGGAAAAAAACTTTTTAAGTTGACACGATAGCTGCAAAAATTTGAAAGCTGAAATATACCACTGGGTTTTGAGGGCTTTATAAAATCTTGAACTCACTTTCAGCTATATGAACATTAGAATCAGAGGTGAGGAGAGAGTAGCAAACCTCTGAAAACAGATCTTCAGATCTTCTCTTTTACAGTCAAATATATGCAAATTTGCATATACCTGCTTCGTAAGTCACAAGTTCCAAAATGAACAGATGAACTTTTACAATATCCATTGAAATATACTTCATATCCTTCAAGGCATTGGTATCCAAGCTTCATCCACTTCATTCCATAGACAGTAGTATTTTTTTTTAATATGGGGATCCAGGACTTCGCCAAAATATCAGACTAATATCTTTCTTTGAAATCTTACAGACCTAGATCTAAAGCTTGTCGCAGTTCCAAATATGTTGGCTCACACGCTCTTTAGTCCAATAAAGTGTGATCAGGATGTTTTTGCTTCCATCTTTGTAACGGTTTTCATAGTAAAAGGAATATGTAGTAAGTTACAGAAGAGCCTCCTGACTATATTAATGATTTGGTATACAAGTTTGTTGTTTTCAGATTCTTTTCAAAACCATTATTCACTCCTCCAACTTTCCCTGAGGCTGTAGATATATTCAAAATATATCTACATTTTTTCCAATTCCTTTAGCAAATTTATGGTAGTTCAGAGAACAGTCTGATCCCAGTTACTCTGTGTATGAATCCTTTTGACTTGGCAAATTCATAAGAGTGTTCTCTTTACCTTGCAACACGCTCACTAAAAGAGAGTACCTTGGAACTCAAAGCAAGATCGTAAGCTACATTATACTAAAAAATAGTACAGCTGTTCTATCAAATGAAATTATTCACTGTGGCACAAGAAACAAAACATTACTGGAACCACAAGCGTGACATGGCAAAAAAATTAGCAGGATTTCCAAGTGGTAATCTCCCACCAATCCTCTTATGAACAGTATTCCAGGAGACAGGTTATGGCCTTCACCTTTGGAAATACCTGCATATCAAAGTTATGAGTACTTTAAGATTAAGAAATTAATTAATTACTGTGGAACCTTTGTGCAAAAAACCACATTGCACTGGAATAACCACAGACACCTTGAGATACGTTTCTGCTGAAACTACGAGGCAAACGTGATTTGAAGAACATCCATCCTGAAAACAGAGATGCTTGGAAGCTGAGGAAGTGTTAGAAGCGCAGCTGGATGAGGAGAGCTGTATTATAAAAGTATCTCTCTTTTACTCACCCTGAAATCTTTACAAAGCAGCAGTCAAAACACCATTAGTGCTGAAAACCCCTAGGTTACTGCTTCCTTGCAAGCCTGATGATTGCCTTAAATCCCAGAATAAACTCTTTAAACAACTGAGTATAATTGGATGATACCCAGTTCTAGAACTGCTTGGCCTAGCAAATTGAAATGGGCCTTTTGTAAGTATCTGTGAAAAGGTAACAAGCCTAAATAACAACCATGAACATGGTTGCTAAGCTTCCTTTTAGTAGAATGGTAACAGTTCCCTCTATTAATACTGTTTGGTATACTTATAAACAGACATAACAGATAAATCTTTGTTTCCCCATTCACACCTTGCAAGGGACTCAGTGGGAGACTTCATATCCAAAATGGTTAAATGTGAACGTTCTCCTCATCAGAGACACAAATACAATTGATCCTCTAATGCTGAATTCTAGATGAACCATTTCAATGGTAATTGAAAGTACAAATTTTCTTTTTGTAAAGCATAATATTTAAGAGTTTTACATTTTTAAAGCTCTAACTCTTCTAATTTCTCATATTAGAGATTACTGGCATATACTTTCACTCATTTGAAATATCACTTATTTAATTATATCACTAATTAATAAATTTAACTCAAATATAGTAGTCCTAAGAGGTTATTACATATTGTCAAACCTTCAATTTTTAACAACATCAGGGACAAGTCAGACAGAGGCAGATTACAAGCTTATCTTATTTAAGCTAGCAATCAAGATCAGAAATTTTCGACAGGTGACACATAGCTAAATGTCCAAATAACAAACGTATGTCTACTGTCAACTGTTTCCTTTTCTTAGTTATTTTTCACAGATGTCTTCAAAGCTGTCTAAGTGCTCTGTCCCCCCAACCGACAGTGCTCTGCAGAACACAAGAATCTAATCTGTATACAAGGAATCTTTAAAACTATTTCAGTGGTACCAATGGATGACCTATCAATGGAGTGAGGGCAAATATCCATTCTTTTCTACTCCTTCATGAATGCACACCATTGACAACCATGAGAGTTTGCTCCCATCTGACCTCCCCTCAAAGCCCTATGCCAACTGAAAAAAAGAATTGAACAACCAAAGAGAACCGTTCCCATCAGTAGAAGAGATTGCCACAGTACTAGCTCCTCCCCTTGAAGGAGAGATTTAGCCAACACAGGGCAAAGATTTTATTCTCACTGCTTCCTCCCTTACAGAAGAAATCAAGAAAGTATAGTCACGAAGCTCATAAAGGAAGCTTTATAAAATGGTACGTAATTCCAAAAATCTCTGAAGAAGTGACCAGAGGACTTCCAGCTGCTGCAGTTCAAAGAAAGGGACTTGTAAGACTCAGAACAGAAACAGCTGCAAATCTTTAGCGACCTGTTAAAAGACCTCATCAAACTTCTGGTCACTGTCCAAAAAGGAAACCCCATCAGAAGGGATGTCTAAACTCACTCAGTTCAAAACACAAAAAGGCTACAGCGATTCCTGACATGCCTTAAGGTGTAGAAGACTTTATCAAAATGAAGATTCTGAAGTTTTGCTTGTTTTCTTAAATATAGCAATAACACAATCATCACTGTCTTATGAAATTTTCTTCTTAAGGATGTCTGGTAACTCATTGTTCTCTGTCAACTACAGTAATACATAAGAAATACTACACCAGGAAATAACAAAAATTAAACTGCAGAAAAGTATAATCAAATATCTACATTTGTTTAGAGATTGGAAACTGTAACTTAAACTCTCTGAATTTAATATTGCTGTCTTACAAACCATACAACTTTAATTTATGAGATAGATTTTTCAACATAAACACTGGGTTTTATCCATGTGATTGCTTTGTGCAAAATTACAGTTTTGTAATCTCAAAATATCTGAGCAAAACCTGAAGTGCGCTTACTTTGAAATACCCAGTGCAGCATCTAATTCCACAAGAAAAATGCAACACACTAATATCAGACTTAATGAAAACTAAAGTATCACACCTAACATATCCAATTAGATTTCCATTCATTTGTATAGACAGAAAACTTTAGAAATAAGAAGTGACTTTCCCTTCTCCCTTCCAGCTGCTGATTTTGTTCTGATACAATGCCTTGCACTCAAAAATATCATCAATTAACTAGATCAGTAACATTTATATTGCATGACAATGAAAAAAAATCTGTGTCTTCTTAGGCTGATGTCAGAGTGAACTTAGTGACTGTGAACTACAGAAATGATGGGATTAAGCTTTTAATAGGGTTTATTCACTACTCATGCCATTTCTTTATCAAGATTTAAAACCATTATAGAGAAATGAGTCTCCCAGAATGTAAGTTGTTACTGGGTAAATAGTACCATAAATCCTTTCATCCAACAGGTACAAACAAGGGTATACATTACATGCAATTTATACTGAATTTTCTAGTCTTAGTTCGTGGTGTAGACTGAAACAAAGAAGGCTTCTTGCTATACTGCTACAGTTCAGTTATTTTCTACACCTTCTTACAAGAGCAGTTTTCTGCACTACCCTGTGTAAAGCACAACCTGGCATAAATAGGGGAATTTTGATTTCATGTTACATATGAGCACAAATAAAAATTCTATTAAATTATATGACCCTACCTTTTAAAAAAATTTCATTTGTTAAGTATTTTAATCTTTATAGAAACTGTAAAAGGAAGTAACTTTTCCCAGATGGGTGGAAACATTGGAACATTTCATTGCAATTCCTCTAATAGAACAGGAATTTCTTCCCCTCACTTTTCTTAAAACATGTCTGAACACACACAAGCACAAAATCTGTCTTCTATAGGACATGGAGGCTGCAAAGCTGGTTTTTCTTGGAAGAGCTACATGAAGTGCCAGTTTCATCCATTACATCACACTACAAAATGCAGACCTAATGAAAGCTTGTATACACAAAACACATGATACCAAGTCTCACATTCTACTACACAGACACACAGTTATTTATCTTTCACACTGTATCTCTTCATCTTCTGGTATTAATGACTGTAATCTGCAAGATTACTATACAAATTACTACTTATAGCTCAATTTTTAAGGAAATAAGCCCCTACAACATATCTTTGGAAATGAATGCTAAAATACTGGTTATAATTACACATTCCGTCATTTCATTAATTGGCTACACAAAATTAGACATAAACAAACTATTCATTCTTAATAGAATTCTTCCATTAGTTTCCTCTTTAGGGAATTTTATGGGGGAGATGGGTAATGGGGAGAAAGGGAGAGGAGCCGGGTAAGAACTTAAAAGGTAAGAGAAAAAAGGTACTTACCTATAACTGTAGTTTTGAGAGTTTTGCTCCGGCAGATTCACACTCTTGGGATGTGTGTCTCTGCTGCTAAGGGCTTGGAACGAACCAAAAAAAGAAGGGCCCACAGCAGGCATCCAAATGCCCCCTAACTGATCCAGTTATTGGAAATAAAGTTATTACAGCTTCACTTCTTCCTAATTCAAAGAATCTGCAGTAAGATTCCAAAGAAGTGGGTAAAATGGATCCTCAGGGGTAAAATATATAGGGAAAAACACACATATACAAGTCGCTTTGTCTCATTAAAAAAATTCGTCTAATGCTTTCAAGTTTAAAAAAAAATATTAGCCTCCCAATGAAATGGTTAATGATTTCATTACTCTTCTCACAAAAGCCAGAAAAGAGTGTCTTTTACAAGCAAAAGCAGAACTCCTCAATCTGTTAAGACAGCTGTATTATACAAAAGTATCTTTGAAGAAGCCTAAAATCTAACCACACACTGGTATGTATGGAAGAGCTCAAATTAAAACCTAGCAAATCTGAATAAAATAAAAAAGCTAAATCTATTTGAAAAAGAGTATCTGAAAAAGATGGGTTACTTTCTGGGTTTTTATATAATTTTCAAGGTTATCTTCCCTTTTCCTGTTGCTAAAAGACTCAGAGATCCTTTTAGCATTAATATGTTAAACATTTTTGTTTCACAGTACTTGGAGTTTTTAGAAAACCATGAAAGATGTATAAACTTTGTATCTGAAAATTAATTCTGTAGCAGGTCTAAATCTTGAAAAAGAAGAAGAACTTAATGTAATGTTCTAGGAAAGGTTTAGTCTGAAAGTGATGGACTAACTTTGAACTACTTAACTACACACAAAAATAACCCACTTGTACCTGAACAGTGGCAAAGCACAAGTTAATGCAAAGAATTCAGGTTACCAAAACGAAATTTCTCCCTCAACATTCCCATCTCCCAAAAGGAAAAAAAGATGCCTGAGAACAACGGAAATTCCTGGGACAATTTCTAAATCTTAATAGGGTTTCCTGTACTTTCTTGGAGTAGTCAACTTCAGAATGTGAACGAAGCACAATTTCAGTTAAGTAAACAAAATTGGTTCAGAATATAGACCTCTACTTGTTTCAAAAGCCTTCAACAGCACCAGGTAATACAGAAAATGTGACTCCTGGCAGTAGTTAGAAGAGAAGAAAGTGTGCATTAAGTTTCACTACCTTTCTGAGAAAATTATATCATCAAAATATCACGATGTAACTAGAGAAGAGGATGTCAATCCTGTGGAAATCGTTGTGGAAAAAGTAAATCCACTTCTGCAACATCCCTTTTGAATCACTCTTTTTCCAACTCAGATAATCTGAGTCTTGATAAATAATAGCTAGATCTATCTGTAATACTACACATTCTTTCAAAAGAGAAGATATCATCTAGTATTGATTAACATCTTGTATCTGATGAGGGTATAGAGGCCATTGTGAGGGGAGCAATGGGAACTGAAGACTTGAGTTATGTCATGTTCCAAGGACTTGTTTAGTAGTACTGAAGCTATTAAAAGTAATAGATGTATTAGAATGTAACTTTTGCTGCCAACTGCCTAGATCTTCAAAATCTCCTTTCACTAACAGATACAGAAAACTTACTTGTGAAACTAATCAATAGAGAGACTTTCTTGATGGAGAAAGTAGAAAGAGGAGATGAACTCCTGCCCTTCCACACAGAGGACAAGGATGAAACCAACTTTTTAAACTTTGCACCTCTCTATCATGATAAATAAAGACGATACACTCCACTTAATCCAAGAGCCAAGTAGCCCAAAAGAACAGAATTATAAAAACATAGCCGCAAAAAGCACTCAGATATGACGAAGGAAGTCTGTATTCTAAAATCACTCCTTATGCATATCTGACACACACTAGCTCAAGTTTCTCAGATTTTGCAGTAGTGATTTTTGCACTAGGGATTCCTTTTTCATAAAGCAAAAGCATGAAAATCAGATTTCAGAAAGATAAGCTGTTTTTCAAAGAAGGCACTTCTGCAAAACCCTGTGTTAGTTCCTCTTCTGAAACACAGACTGCTTCCCACTTTGAGAGACTTTGTTTGGTGGAAGCTAAATATTTTTACAGCTTTATTAGAAACAATGATTTATTACAGAAAGTACTATAATTACCACAAGGCTCCAATCCCCATTTCCCACCAGTACCAAATATAATAAAAGGACCTCAGCATTTAAAAAAGACCCCAGACCTTAGCATTGCCTTAGCCAAGTTGTATAATTTTTAGCAAGAATGCCCCCCAAAAAATCTCTGCTGCTTCTCTGAAATAAACACCTCCACACTACTGGTTATTAGCCTCAGAAGAACATGTCCTATCCAACCAAACCCTTACTGTTAAAAAGAAAGCATTTGAAAATCTGTGATGGAGTATAGAACTATTGAGCTTTCATGTCTAAAATAAAGCACAGAAGAGACCGCTAATTTACTATCAAAGCTTGTGAGTACCACTTTACTGAAAGTCATTTATGGAAACCGGTGTGAGTATACATAGAAAACACATATGGCTGTAATATGCATTCCCATGCCTTTGTTACAAAAGCAGCAAAGAAGCTTCCATGCAGATTTTAGCGTGTGCTAGCATTCTGAGTAAGTTCTAAAGGGATGCTTGCTATTGTAAAGCATCATCTGGCACTATGCACTCCCACTCTAATTAGCCCGAGCACTTGCTACACCCACACTCTTTTCCTGACAAAATGTGATCTGAAGTTACAGTACATGTACGAAAATGCACAAATGCCAGGCTTTTGTATAAATACACTATGCAGCTTTGCAGAAATGAATGACATATTTAGAAGTTATTGAATATGTTTATAACAGACATATTCCCACAGGAACAATAAAGGAAGCTTCCTCTTGCAGCCTCACCAAACCAAACAGCCCTAACTAGAACAATCCCAGAGTGTATCAGCTTCTAGACATAGCACAAATGTACAAGCAATGGCAAAAGCATTACCAAAAAAGTAATAACTGTGCTCCTCCAAGGTAATGTTTTTGGGAAATCTGTTCCAAGACTGCTAAAAATCTTTCTATTAAATACTATGCAGTCATGGCTGAAACCTCAAGAGCCAAAGTGAAAAGGAGAAAAGTGCTGCTGTCTATCATAGAGGCAACTTAGCACAAGTGAATAAATAGTGATAATTTGTCCCAATGTAAGGCAGCAACCCTTGCACTTGATTTATAGCAATTGTAGGAACTCAGGAAGATCTGAGAACTACCAGAGGATGCAGGTAAGGGAAAACTGTAAGATCAGAATCCGTATTTGGGAAGATGGTTATTGACTAGTGGTGAATAGGAAAGGTCACATTCTATAAAAATCACTCCTTTCCCCAAAAGAAACAAATCAAGGCTCTGATCATGGATGTGTAATGATGGTAAACAAACTTTACAACTAATGCTCAACATTTTCTGAAAGCCACAACAAAATAGAAAGTATGTTTTTAGTATTAATCGAAATGTTTGAAAGCTGCTGTGCATTTTTTTAGCTGCTTCTCAGGTAAAACATGGTGGAGATTCTATTTCAAGTGTGTGCACATAAATGTAGCTTTTGAAGTATTAGGCCACAAACCACAAGCTCTCCAACAATAATTTAAAATTAATGGAAGAGATTTAAGCAAATAAACAAATTCCCCATTTCGCTGAATTAAAGACAGTAGAGATCAGTAGAGATCTCTTCTGAGGTGAGCACACCTTTTCTCCTTACATTCATAAATAGTTTTTCCTAAAATGATTTGATTCAGTTACCAAAGAAGAAACATCTTAAAAGTTCAACCTTTTAGTACTGCAACAATGTTTACACACACACACCCACACCCACACACCCCCCCACACACACACCCCCACCTCTCTCTTCCCCTCACCACTCAGGCATCTTTAAAAATAGTGAAAAACCACTTTGAATAGGGAGCAAATTTGCACCCTCTCCGCTGGTTAAAGACCCAAGCTGTGTGTAAATTCATTCCATTCAAGTACGTCTACATGGGCCATTTTCACCTATGAACTTCCAAAATCAGAATTTTCACCATTTTCCATTCTGCAAGACTTTTCTTGAGAGTATCTAATAAATTAGGATTATGTTACAAAAGATTTTTTTCTCAGAAGTTAAACATGGTGCAGAGGAAGATTCTGAAAAATACTTATGGTAAATTATTACTATCTAATTCATAAAATATATCTGAAACCAAAGACCTTCAAACCAGTTAACAACAGAAAAAGAAAGAGAAATCAAAATTAAAAAATTGATAGATGCAATTAAATCCATTAAGACAAGTGCACCAAAGCAAAGATAAAACATCTCAGAAGCCCACCCTGGTTCTGTGCTAGAGACCATACAGATATATGGTAGTTCTCTAAAGTTTCTAATGCCTACATAATAATTAATATTCAGTTGAACAAACATTAGAGACAACATAATTGTATATATTACCCAATCATTACACTACTTTTAAAAGAACAGAACAGACATGATTTTAGTCTAACATCTCCTTCACATTAAATCCAAACGGGGATATGAATAGAAATGGGATAAAACAGTCTTCCTTCATTTTCTTAATTTAGGCAACATGGATTAATAATACAACTATCAAAACTTACTACAAATTTTGATTTATGGTACTGCTGGGATTTTAGAAACTATAAACAACATCAATTGTACTTCATTCAGTCTCATGGTTCAAAGTAAGAGTATTTTAAAAGAATTTTGAAACATAAGAATATCACTTTCCATCCATTAAGACCCCAAATAAAGAATATCAGATATTCAAAATATGCATATATGAAAGATTACAGTTCATTGTTGGAAGGGAATGGAGATGAATGTCGCAGAAGAACCTACACTGAGTAAACAGAATTGAACTATGTGACAATGACAGGAAGTTTTATATATATATATATATGGGGTTTATATGCATATATATATATTTATAGAATATATAGTGTATATACACACACACAATCCTTTTACCTTTATCTTGCACTTCTTTTGAAAATCGCTCCCTTTCAATAGCTGATTCACGTTCTATCCGCTCAATTTCAGCCAATGCATCCAATTCTACTTCATCATATGACGTTATAGCTCCTTGTTGCGAAACCTGTTGCTGTGTCTGTACCACAGGAGTCTGAGGTTGTTTTGCAGCAACTGAAGTGTTCTGTTGTAAAACAGGCACTTGTTGTGCCTGAAGGAAAGCTGTCTGTTCATGCTGCGGCAAACACTGAGCAGCGTTTAGTGGGCGGTTAACATCCTGTGGAGTAACGGGTGTTTTAGAAGTCTGTCCTGGGTACTGCACATTAAAAGGAATATCACCCTCTGACACACTGCTGTTTTCCAAACCAGAAAGCATATCATCCTGCTGGTCCATATCCGAAGATCTTACACGAGACAGTCTTAATGTAAGCTTAGTGGAGTCCTTGGAAGGAGAGCTAATGATATCATACATTGCAGCTTTTTCAGTCTGGTCTTTTTCATCCTTGCCTAACTTCATTTTCTTTTGTTTCTTTTGCTTTCTTTCTGGAGAATCTAACAATATGTCTGGGGGAACATCTCTAGGTGATGAATAAGGTGGAGGCTGAGATTGTTGGATTAAAGGTTGTCTTGATCCTAGAATAATAATTCAGAAAAACTGAACAGTTATGTTGTTTCATGTTTATATAAAAACACTCTAAATATAACCTACATAATTTTAATGTGTATCTCTAAATATAACTGTGTTCACAAAAGGTCTAAACAAGATTGGTAGGAAGCACATCATTCCTAGATCAAGATGCAATCTAGGTAGTTGCAGTGTATTTCCTAGGAATTTTAGCTGTCCACTGCAAGTAGAGAAGGGATCATTTCAGAGAAGACGGAACAAAAAAAACCCACCACCAAAAAAGAATAAATAAAAATAGTACCTAAGGTTCAGAATACCACCTATTAGAAAATGATCAATGAAAGCAAGTTGATGACAGAAAAAAGAAAAGATCAAAAAGATTCTATAAAGGTCCAGTCAGTGATGCAGACTTAATGATCAGTGTATAGGCACTAGCCATTTCATCCACACATTTTTAATTTTAAAAAAACCAAGAAACCAAAACATATGCGACCTCCTTAACTTGGAGTTCATTTTTAACATTTTTTTCTTTTCTTTTCTTTCTTTTTTTAGATTTTATTTTAGGTAAATTTATTCCAACCTCCCCCACTCATTACTATCTAGAAAACACTAATTATCTGAAGGCATTTTTCTACCATTCCCTGCCTTATCTCCCCTTCTTTTTTAATGTATGAATTTTTGCTTCTACGTGCACTCTTCCCAGGATTTGAGTGTATCTACAGAAATTTTAATACGAGGATACTTCTAATTAAATAAATTCTCCAATTAATTACATTTGAAGTTCTAATTCCTCTAACTAACCAGCTTCCTGTAACTGTTAGCCTAGAAAAAAGTCTGAAAAACAGAGAAGCTTTTCAACCTGTCCCAATTGTAATTTTGAGCTGTATTTTTGGCTTAAAAGGGAATACTGTGCAAGGTGGGGAACCCACATAGTCTCCTCTTCTTAAAGCAACAATTCAGATTCCATTCATCCATTGGGGAATACTGATCTTCAGAAAGCAGTGACTGAGATTATTATTAGTCATTCTGGTCAGGTCATCATAGGTCAGTACTTCTAAAAACAAGTAAAAATTAACTGGAGTACAGGTCCCATGTGCTTCATTCAAGAAACACCACTAAACAAGAAAGCAGCTTTATTCTGTGGCTTAAATTTCTACCAGATATTTTTGGAAATGTTAAGAATCATTAAGCAATGTACTGACCTGTAGATGAAAAAACAGGATGGATATCTCTATCAAAGCTTCAATTCACATGAAAAGTGTGCTTTTACTGATGACCTATTTGCACAGACTGCTATGCTTATTTTGTCTCCCTAGACCATTCTGTAAGAAGTCCCATGACTTCCGTATGTAGAGAGCAGGGTATGACATGGGATTATCTTAATCCTTCTTGGCCATCAGCAACAACTCCATATTCTGTCAATAACATCCACCAAGTTGGGAAGTCCTGTTTTGACTCATCCAACAATTTTCAAAACTGTTCTACTATACTTCCCTTCCTCCAGTCAGATACCACACTCAGCCACCAGTACCAAAGTTCTCACTACACTCTAAGAAGATTTCTCCCTTGCTTTTCACCAGATTCCTATTCTTGTTATGCTCCTCCCCGCAATTACCATTTCTTTGGGTAATTAACAAGATTAAATGTAATGTGTAGCAGGAATCATTAGCTACCAATTTCTTTTATGGTAATGTCTACCACTCAGGAAATACAAGCTGCAGGATAATTTCTACAAATAGTAGAGGCAACTCAGGACTTTTCAAAGAGATATTACTGACATCTTAATCTTGAATTATCTCTTATATGAATACTTTTAACGTTGCAACAGTGGAACATGTACTGTTTTTCAGAGTTACACTTCTGAACACAGGGAACAGATTTGATTCTCCCTTGACCTAAACTTCTAAATAAGTATGACAAGATCAATCTGATTTGGTATTAATTTGGCATTTCTCATGTGGAAAAGTAACACTGCAGCAACAGATAAAGTGGTTCTTTTTATCTTTGAATAGACTTGAGGAGGTCAGAAGGATTTCAGTGCATTCCATTGAACAGTCTCAGAATCCAGTAAATGAAGAAACAAATGTAAAGTTTTGCCTCTCCTAGGCAGCACTACGAATAAGTATTTGGAAATATCTTCCTCCTGAAGAAAATTCTTGAAAGGTTTTGATAGTAAGGCCTATAAGCTGCATTTTAAAAGAACACGTTCTGGCAATGACTTCACATATTTCTGAGATGTTTAATGATGGTTAAGCCTCTGATAACAAGGAGGCTTGGAAGCTACAATGCCTGTGTATCAAGGTGAAAAGAAACTGAAAAATACAAAGCATCCTTGAACAGTTCCACCCTACCACAAACCTTAGCAGTTTTGAACAGGTATAACACAATGAACACACAGCACATTCTGTTCAATACTGAGACTTCAGTCAAAAGCCAGAAGTGTACTGAGGTGGCCAAGAAGGCCAGTGGCATCCTGGCCTCTATCAGCAATAGTGCAGCCAGCAGGACCAGGGCAGTGATTGTCCCCCTGTACTCGGCACTGGTGAAGACACACCTTGAATGCTATGTTTAGTTCTCGGCCCCTCATTACGAGAAAGGCACTGAGGTGCTGGAGTAAGTCTGGAGAAGGGGAACAGAGCTGGAGCACAAGTCCAGTGAGAAGTGGCTGAGGGAACTGGGAGTGTTTATCCTGGAAAAAAGGAGGCTCGGGAGACATTATCACTCTCTACAACCACCTGAAAGGAGGTTGTGGCTAGGTGGGGGATCAGCCTTTTCTCCCAGGCAACTAGAGGAAACGGCCTCAAACTGCACCAGAGGAGGTTCAGGTTGGACCTCAGGAAGAATTTCTTCACTGAAAGGGTGGGTAAGCATTGGAATGGGCTGCCCAGGGACGTGGTGGAGTCACCATTCCTGGAGGTGTTCAAGAAACGACTGGACGTGGCACTTGATGTTATGGTTTAGTTGGCATGATGGTTTTTCATTAAAAGTTGGACCAGATGATCTTGGATATCTTTTCCAACCTTAATGATTCTATGAAAACTACACCCATTATACAGAGAGGGTTTTATCTATTAATGTTGGAGTCAGTCTGGAGTATTTCCTACGGGAGAAGTCTTGGGCCATTATACGCCTCAGAATAAATATTTTTACAAAGACTGGATAACAGAAAAAAAAATTTTTGAAAAATACAGTTATAATGAGTTGGCTGAACCAGCTGAGATTCCAAGATTGAGAAGGTTTGTTCTACAAAACGCTGTCAATGCAGTAAATAATATACAAATCTTCAGAAACTATCTTTAGGAATGAACCAAATTTCTTATTTTAGAACAGACAAATATGTAGGCAACTTTTGAGTCTAAATCTAGGGCTGAGTGGTAATTCAGGAGAAAAATAAATCTGACTTTTTGTAGTTGATTTTCTTTAGATAGCATCATTAAAAGAACTTTGTGCATTCTCTTTTTATATAGCAGGAATATGTACAACTTCTGAGATAAAAGGAGGTTCTCCCCTGATTCAGGAATGTCAATACTTAACAGCAATATTGATAGTCAACCAGATAACACCAAACATAGCTGAGAAGCAGGTACCATCAGAGGAAATAAGAAATGTTTGTTCTCTACAGAGAACAAACACAATCATCAACAATATCCCTCTAGTCTTTCAGTAACAGTCATTCAGACCACCCATGATAATCCTAGGACTGGTTCTCTACATTTCTTAGTTCTTCTATTGATTCCTAGTGGTAGATGGCACCAAGTATGGAAGAAGTTTTAGCAACTGCTGTAGCAATTTGCAAACACCTTTTTTTCTGTGATTCTTGGCTAGTATCTTATCAAATCCTATATAAAGCAGTCAACTATAAAAAGAATTTCATTGCATTGACAGAGACTTAGCCTTCTTTAAAATGTGAAGTTTTGAATCCACTTCTAGTTTGTTTACCCTGGCTATACTTGCTCACTGTGCATCACTAGCTTGGATAGCAAACAAAGAAGCTTCTGTCCAGGAGACTGCACAGATCACTGATATCTCCATCTTATGGTTTTGTCTGTACTTGCTAATCACACCACAATACTCACACTTTTTTAAAGTATTCATGATACTTCCTCTGATTGTCTCTAAGCCTCTTCATGTCACTTGCCTTTTACAGGTGATGCAGCAAAGTCACACCACTGATCACACTCTGTGTTGTGATCCACATAGTTAACAAGCAATTACTAAGTTTATCAGGAAGTCAGGACTCACATATTTTTCAGAATTTAAAAAAAGTGATTATCTTTTCACTTGTACAATAACAATTTCCGAAGGGTCACACGAAACATTATCCTCATATTCCTTTAATTCCCTTGCAAGAAAAGGTTCTCAGATGCTGATAAAAGCCTTTCACCCATCCTACACCCTGTTTTGCCAGAAGTACCATTCTCTAAGCATGAAAGCTGGAAAAACTGCTAGAGAACAAATTAAGACTAATGTTTAATACTTGGTGCATAGCACATTGGAGAGAAACTTCAAGAATGTTCAAGTGCAACACTTTTTAAAATTCATAGGAAAGTGATCTTTCACACTCCTAGAACATGATTTAAATAGGTACCAAACTGGTGTATAAACCTGGACACAGCATTCCAGACATTTTACTGGAAAATCCTTTGGAAAGAGGCTTTAAGAAATGTGTATGTGCTACACGTGAATTATTAAGACTTCACATATGAGTAACTGTACTGTAAATAAGTTCCTAATGGCAGAAGTTGGAGCAGGAGAAGAGAACCAGAACATCCATATTGTATTCACAATGACATTTGTCTGGAAAAGCTAGGAACCTTGTGACTACAGAACCTGAGGAACACACTATTGCCAACAGATTTCAAGAGACTGCAGTTGCAATATGTAAATGAAGTGTGGGTTTTGGGTTTTTTTTCCCTTAACATGATCTTATTTATCACTTTCACATAACAGGAAAGCTTTCATGAAAATGGGATCAGACAAATTCACCCTGGAACTTCAGCTAAATGAGTCTCAAAATTAGTAATAATGACTTTGAGAATTTGCACCTCCAGTAGACTCAAAAAGGGAAAAACAGTTCCTTCAAAAGGATGGTAAAGGCCTACCCAGAGTATACCTAAGGCCTACCCATAGTCTGTCTGATTTAAGCACACACTAGAATAATTTCTCCGTAAGAACTGAGATGAAGAACTGAGATAATGAAGAATTGAGATAATGAAGAAGCGGTATTCCAAAATGAATTTGTTAGGAATAAGTATCATCAAATCTTGAAGATAACTGAGTACCATATATGGATTTTACCATGGCTTTCTATATAGCTTCTTATAATAATTTCACTAACAAGATGAAGAGTGTTAATCTAGTGTAATCTAGACAAAAATATGTTGATTATTGTAAACCGTACTGTGGCGCTATGTTTACACAAATTCAATTTTTCTTAATAAAAATGGATGAAGTGAGTACATGTGAACAAGTGCAGCTTTTCAGAGCACTGTCGTAAGAATAATAGTTTAAAATATTTGTCATTAATACCTTCTCGTGTAACAGAATTAGAGACTATTTTATTAATCTGAACATCATTACTGCTTTTGGTTTCAAGTCTTTGAGAGGCCAACCCCTGCTTTGAAAAATAGAATCAGAAGTTTTCTTGACAAATTTGAGTAACTTTCTGAAACAAAACAATTTCAGTGAAAAGAAGTACAAACTTCTTACTTATCTGTGAATTGCAAAACCATAAGAGGAAGATAGACAACCTCTATAAAAAGACAGTAGAATGTTTAAAACAATTTGCAATATAAATCTAAGTTATCAGCAAAGAGCAGCTATACTGTCATATACAACAGTAGCATCACACAAAGTAGCCTCCACTACTTTACTAACTACTCATCCTTCTAAGTCTTCAAATAGAGATGTATCTATGTCTCAGGACAGTAGAACATCAAGACATATGTAGACCAATTAAAAGTCAGTTAAAAATATCAAAGACAATTAGAAGCTCAGAAATGATGGCTTATGTAAAGGTAATAGAAACTGTGCTGTTCAGTTTGTAATTACATTAGTGCAAGACATGATAATATTCTTTGATATGTAAATATCTGCTATAAAAAAAAAGGATGGGACCTGTTTTTCTTTGCCCATTGGAAACAAATCAAGAAGCACCATGACTAACTGCAACAAAAATTATACAGGTAAAGCATTAGGAGCTTTCTAACACTAAGAATTTGAATAACTTGTATGGCAAAACCAAGGAAATTGTTACTGACATTTTAAAATACATGGAAGTTACTGAGAACAATACTGCTACAGCTCAGACAACATGAGTGTAAGAAGATGGCAAGTCCTCAAGTCCCTTCTTGCAGCATTTTCTAAAATCCTAGAATCTTCCTCTGGAAAGCTCCCCAAATTTTGCACTAGAGGAAATGTTACTTATTTTGATTAGCAGACAACGTTGACACTTATTTTTTATAAAGAGCATAACTTAATTTAAAACTCAAACTTAATGGGATATCATATGAGACAGATAAAGAACATACATTTGAGAAGATTTTTAGGGACAGATTGTATTCACTTTCCACATCCTCTTCCAATAGTTTTCAGGGAAGAGTCCCACCACTCTACCCAGAATTTAAAATGCCTCATGAAAAACTCAGCTTTGGCTGTTCTACCTGAGGCTGTATTCAGAAGCCTCCTTGCATAAAAATTAAGACTTAAGGAATAAACAAGAATGAATGTTTATTTCGGTGCTATCAGAAAAAAATCCTTGAATAAATTTCTTCTGCCTTTCTTTTGAAGTAGAGAAGGGAAGATGATATTTTTGCTTCACAAGTACCTATGAGAGCACTGAAGTCTGCACTACAGATTTGAGAAGATTCCTAATTCTTCTTGTTATCCACTATATATTCCAAGACCAAGTGTAGTGGAATCTGCCTGGAGGAGTTCTGTGAAGCCCTAAGAAAATAGAAGTGACTTTTCCAAACTATTCAGAAAATAATCAAATACTCATTAACAATTTCTGGAGGGAATACAACTTACTTGTGGAAAAAAGTACCAAATTACATAATTGCATAAGAATTGTTGCTAGTCCTTACAGATGTTTTCCTAAGTATTTAGGAAACTATATGGAAACAGGACTGTAAATGATACGAACACACTTCTTCGTAAAGCAACAGACTAAAAACATTGTGGAAGGCTTTCCTTTATACAAATCTTTAGAAGTTTCCTCAAGAAAAAATTAAGAATTAAAATAAAATGTGAGGTTCCATAGCAGTAGGAAAGTAGAACAAATGGATAAAATATTCTGACGAGTAATCAATCTTCAGTAATGGAATCCAGAGGATATTTTATGAGGTCAACAAAAGGAAAATACTCCATGATACTTCATACTCTATTCACAGAATGAGTTTTTAAAAACTGGATGTGGCAACAGATGACAGCATGAAAACAGAGCCATTATGATGTTTCCATAGCTAAAACCAAGAAATTTACATTAAAAACATGGGATAAAGACCAGCCTAGACCTTTGGGATTAAACTTCAGCTGCTCTTGTACCTTTACTGAAGCAGAAGTGAAGCAAAGATAGTGAAATTTTACTCCACTGATTAAGTGAATAAACACCCGAAATACAAATATATGTCCTGCCATCTCTCAAATATTTCCTTGCGTTGCAAACAAAACTTCTCCCTCATTCAGATTCTGTCAAACAGACAGCTACATTCAGTGTGAAGGTAATTCAAGACTGTGCAATCATGTTCTCCATGTCTCCAGAAGTCCTGTAACCTTCAGCAAATGCCTCAAATCTCTATGTTATATAAGAAAGCTCAGACATTGTAACAACCTTCCTGAGACTTCTCTCTGATTATGACTGGTTATGCCTAGTGCCACTCTTTTTGTCCTTACAGACAAATGGTAAGTATTTTGCTAATTTTATCAAGGTTTGTGACCTGCCAACCAAACTTTCAGGGTCTTAAGAAGAGAGCAACAAAAAGCTCAGCATAGATACTTCTTGTTGTATTTATCCCAACTTTCACTACAAATCATAGGCCAAAAATTCCCTGTAGGAGATCCCATGCTCTTAATAACACTGCAATTACTTACACTTCTTCCATACATTTCTAAAATACTAGATGCAGCATCAAGAACTCGTTCTCTCAATCAGGGTTCATTAATGTCTTAAAGAGGGCAAAATGGTAACACCATTAGCAGCAGTATTTCAGTTGTGCAATTTATCAAAGGGAAAAGTAAAGCTAACACAGAGATAAATTGGAAAGCTCCCCTTGCACTTTCTCAGTCCCTCTAATGCTGAAACATTACCATCTGAACTATGCAATCAGATTGTTTTCAGAAATAATCTGAAAAGGTATCCCTTGAAAACTGGGTTCTCAGACAGCAAATTGAAACAGCAGCAACTTTAACAAAAAAAATTATTCAAATATTGTCTGGCTGAGTGGTAATCTTAGTGGATTAATTTAGATCCACAACCTTGTTAAACCTGTAAGTTTGACAAGGAGTGGAAAAATAACCACATCTACACAAGTCTTACAAGTCCTTTAGCACAAGACCTCCTGAAATACTGAAGCTGCTGGCATCCTATACACATACTTCTCACTTGCCACCTGAACCATAGGATAATTCAGTTAAGAAGGCACCTTAGGAGATGTTTAGTTCATCCTCATGCTCAAAGCAGGGTGAGGCAAGGACACATTCTGTCAGCTTTTATCCAACCTGATTCTGAAAACCCCCAAGGATAGAAAATTCACAGATTCAATGAGGATCCTTTTCCACTGCTTGACTGTCTTGATAGTGAAAAAGTTTTTCCTTCAACCTAGTTAGAACCTCCTATTTAAATTTAAGTCCATTCTGTTTCATCCTTCTTCCACAACAATGAAACGACTGACTCAGATCTTCCTGATAATTTCCTCACAGGCATGGAAAGGCTGCCCTGAGGTCCACTCCTGCTGAACATCTCTTATCCAGGCTGCATAATACCGTCACCTTTTCTGTAATCTGCCCTATCTTCTGTTCTCCTTCTCTACCTAAACTGATCACCTAATAACTTATATTTTTGTTTCAGGTCTATAGAGAAGAAAACACTGTTTCATCTTTCAATTATTGCCCTGTAAATATATAATCACTGAAAAAAAATTTAACAAGAATATGTCCCAACCCCTACCTTACCAAGTGGATTTTAGTATAAAGAATTATTTTGAGCAGATTTTTTTCTCTTTCCTCTCAACTGACAGACAGTTCACCCTATTCCTCTCCAGTGCTAAGGTTTTCAGGCTTCATTTATGCTATGTGTATTGAGATAATTTATTTTCATATTTTTAGAATTTCACGATTGTAATTAAGACAAGTATTGCATGTTAAAACACTTTTGAGCTGGTTAAGGGTTCAATACTCGTAATGCTGCCTTTAAAACTTTTCTTATGTAGAGCAACTGAATTCTTATAAAGAATTTAATCCTCAGATTGGAAAGGATTTTAAATCCTTCTGTCCTCCATAAATTTGAGCTTTATTTTGAAGGGTGATTAGTCAATTTTCAGACCATCAGAAATTTCTTCTGGATCAGGGCTCAAAATAATTTTGTACCCAAAACATAATGACATAGTCTCTAGTACTATTTAAATAGAGAAGTCAGGAGGAAAAACTAAATACCTCTTTAAACTCTCTGTTCTTTAAAATTGGGAAAAATAAATTGACATATATATGACTGCTAGACTACCTTTAAGGGCTCCATCACTTCCAGCTGGAGAGCAGACTGACTGTGGTGACCTCAAGGAAAAAGACGCAGCATTCCTTATTGAAGGATCGCCATCCTAAAGTAATAATGATAAAAGAAGTTAACATTATGAACATAAACACCTGTTAAAATAAAAACTGAAAAAAACCCATAAATGGATAAAATGGATTGGACAAAAAAGCATACAAGAAGTATTAGAAAAATATTTACTTACATTAAAATCTTTGTAATTTAAGACTGCTATTAGACTACTATATAAGCAATGCTCCAATCAGACCTAAGAATCTATAACCAGAATAGGCACACAAAAATAAATCTTTGTACATGTTTTCTAGCTAGACAAGCATTTTTGGGTTTGCACTAAGATTCCATTTAGAACTTCTTGTCGCAAATACTCATAGTAGAGAGCTGAAGAGCAGATACATGACTTTTAGACAACACCATCTGAAAGAAACTGAGTATAAAATGTAGATCTTTAAAACTCTGGTTTTTTACTTAAAAGATGATATAGAATGCCATCTTGCTTTTACAGTTCAACAAAGTAACACTTTGTATCTATACTGTCAGCATACAGAAGCCAGGACTGAACCGCTAGCAGTCCCATTACAGGAGCTGGGTTAGTCTCACGTAAAACACTGCTGGAGTGATTTTAGCTTGTAAGAGTTAAACAGGAAACAACTCAATGGCAATATGAAGCACTTCCCCAACTGCTCCAAAGCAATTAATAATTTCTGAAAAACTTTTTCATAATATAATACTAATTGCAATGTAATTATGTCCATGCTCTATTTTTAGCAATGTAATTGTGTATTTTTTACCCCCACACTATCCTTACATAAAATATGAAACTCACTACTCCAATTTCCATTCAGAGTTTTACATGGGTTTTTACAATGCTTCTGTGAAGCCCTCTGCTGGTCACAACTACTCATTCAGGCAATGCCCCAACTAAATTTAAATTATAGAATGGTATTTCCCACTTCAACTACTGTTTTTAATACTGCATGTATTAGAATGTTTGGGGAAAAGAAAAACAAAACAAATTCTGTATCTCTGAAGAGAAGATTTCTATAATTATAAACAATTTCTAAAAATGTCATTCTTCCAAAAGGTACAGCCATACAAACGAAGGAAGTCTCCAAAGAAGTTCTACGGTTATTTCATGTTTCCTAATTAAACTGGTTATTTCAGTAGCTAACATTATAATGTGGCCCTTGTTGAGGTATCTGGATACAGGCAATTTTTGCACATAGCCTTTTCTTCCTTTTCTTTTTCATCTGAATTATGTCTCTGATAAATACTTTTTAACCTTTTGACCAATATCAACCCAATTAATAGAATGTTAGAAGGTTTAATTGTAATTATGTTTTTACATGTCTGCATGAAAAAAATCAACATCCAGTAGTGAGATAGAAAGCTAAGTTGCTATTTCAAGGAGATAGAAGCCTGCATAGATGCACAACTACACAGCCCCCCTAACGATGGCCAAACAGCCAATTTCCACGTGTGTAGCCATAGACTGGGCCATTTACAGACCACACCTTGTTAAGGGGTAGATGACACTGCAAAGGGAAAAGGAAAGAGTTTGAAGTTTATAGACCTAAGGTGATTACAACTCAAAGAACACAAATCCATAAGAAATCAGATTTCACCAGTTTCACCACCTATGGGCACTTATCACACAATTACATTTGATTTTTTTCTTTCCATTCACAGCACAATAAATCTAAAACTTACACTATGCTGTTAATTACACTTATTTTTGCAGGAGTGCTTGCAAAAAGAGTTGTTGCCTTATGAGGAAATTCTCACAGGCAAAGGAGTTTAATAGTCAGACCAGCCCAATAAAATGAACTGCATATTAAAAGTATATGATGTTATTTTAAGTGAAACTGAATTGATATAATACTGAGTTACTCATTTAGCTACCACACTGAAATTATGGAACTGATATATTTTTTCCCAAACCGACTTTTCTTTGACTTGCAATAAATCTCAAAAAAATACCCCAAAATATTGAAAAATAAGCTTAGTAACTTCTTATCAGGTATGTTTTATTATGTCAGGAGAGGACCTTTAACAATGATTGTCAAAGACACAGGCAAAGAGAACTTTTACTAAATTTACTAAACAGACTAACTAGATATATGACATTTTGGGTAGAGATGTCATTCTTACCAAAGCTGACAAATTTTCAGAAATGTGCATTTACACTTTCTTAGTTCGGAGCTTCACCAAATTATATTGTAGGAATGCTCCCAAGTTCACCAAAAAATTGTCCTTAAATTGAGTGAATGTGTAGTGAGCCTTTAAGGGTATACTTGCTGATTTTGTATTTCAGAGATACACAATGTTCTGTTAACTACCAACTTTTTTAAAGCAATAAAATCCTAAACGGAATAAAAATAATTTAAGTTCTTGAGTTTTATGATTCTTAAAATACTCATTCATAAAGATCTTCTCCAAAGTAGAATAGGCTGCAATCTTATGATTATTATTCATACATAGATGCAAAACTTAAATCCAAATTCTTCAAATTGTTTTCTGCATGATAGCTTCTACAATCAGCTTTTAAAGGTATGATTACAAATAAAACACAGGTAACACATATCCACCATTTAGAAAGTGCACAAAAGGATAAAAGTGCAAGTTTACAACATTTACTACTTTTATGTCTAGTACTTCTCCAATTAAACCAGCCAATAAGGATGTACTATGTTTTCATAATCTGTACATTTTGAAAATAGTTTCATATCTTAGTTTTCATGAATTATGATGTGGATACATTGCTTGGATCACAAAATTAGGAATGAATATTTTAACATGCTTATTCATTAAAAATATGAAATAAGTTATCCTAATATGAAAGTTTTCAAAAAAGCATGTTTTAACTGTTAACTACATTCTGCTAACTGTCTTAACAAAACCAAGATTCTCTTGATAGTGTCCATTTAATATAGTTGAAGGGATATCTGTACATTTAAAGCCAAGAATATTTTCCTACTTAAAAGAATTTGCAACACTGAAGCAGAGACAGAAAAACATCTGATGACTCTGTATTACAATAGATTCTTTCATTACAACACTCTCTTGTTTGAAATACTACTTCTTAGCAAATATTTTTAACCACCATAATTGTTACATTTAAGAGAAAAGCAAGATGAATAATAAAACTAATAACTCTTTTGGAGTTCTACTGTATTAATCCTGATAGAGGATTTAGGGAGTCTGGTGTTAATCACACACTTGTTGAATACAACACTTTTTTCTTTCAGAAGCTTGTTTAGACAGAAGCTAGTTTAGAAAGACAAGAGTTGCACACAGGTTTTGTAAGCTAAATAAAACACATACACAATCACACAAAAAATAGAGGCCTGCTTCCTGCTTCTTAAGGGGTTTAGATGAAAAAATAAATTGAAACTTAAGGGCTCTCTCTTTATGATCTGTAAGCAGACTGCACGCCAAACTCGCAAAGAAGAATCTTGACCAGTTTCATCCACAGGATGAGATGCTTATGAAGAAAACGAATCAGTAGTTCAAAAAAAAAGTGGGAGAAAGATGTGAGGCCTTTATCCTTTAGATTCAGGATTTCAGAAGGAATTTCTCCCACACTATGAGAAAGCATCCTCAAAAGAAACTAGGCCATAAAAGCATGTAACAGACCATTAAGAAAGAATCTCCATTGCCTTTGACAACACTACTGTATTATCCAGTAGTTTGGTCAATTATGTCAAATCAAGTTGACAGTTGCAGGGATTGCCAGAGACATAAGCTAACTACACACCTACTTAGAACCTAGATTGTTTGCATTAACATATTGCTACAGTATTTCTAGAGAAGCTCTACCATATCTTTAAAATTAACTCACTATGCAATTACGTGAAGATTTTTTACTTTCCCTAATTTCATCAGAATTAATGTTACAAACAGGTCCAAAAGAAAGAGTGATTTAGAAAAAATTAAATTGCACATGTAAAAGTTGCATTGTTGAGTCTACACATCTGAAATTGAAACCTATCTTCACTGGTTCTATCCATCAACAACATCATAAAATATCTGACTTCTAAGGCAGTTAAACACATACTTGCTTTATCATACTAAATACTTGCTTTATCATAAGAAACAGATTTTTTAACATACATCACTACTGAGTCTGTGCACCATCTGTAGGTAGTCTTCATTTGAGCCATGTCTAGAATTATCAGCATGATGATTAGCTGAATTTCCAGACAACTGACTTGAAACTTTATTTTCATGGAGATTCCTCATCCCAGCTGTGACAATGGGACTGGATACGGACGCTGAAATATAAAAGAAGTAAGTAACTGTATTGACACACTCACATAGTCATGAACTTGAAAAGTTTCACAGAAAACACCCTAACAGTGGATATTAAAAAGTTGGAAGCAAGAAGTCTGGAATCTGAACAAGAATCCAACTTGCCACAAATACCTTGATTAAAAATAGATTATCTAAGATTTTTCAAAAGGATTTAAAATCTTAATGGCATGTACAAATTAGCCAAATTTCTCTCCATATCTATTCTAATTACAGTCAGTATCTCCCTGACTGATTATAGAATACTTTGTTTACTTCTATATAATTTGAATTTACTACCTTAGTAACTTTCAAGGTATTCATGAGACATATAACATTACATATAAAACAGCTGTATATATATTCTAAGCACAACGTTAAACTTTAAGAAAAAATTATTTAAAAGAATCCAAAAGAATTCTACTTACCAACAAAGAAATGCCCTAGATATCTTAATACTGTTCATGGTTTCAAGATTGTTTTTAGAGAAGGGAAGAACAAAGAAATCCATTTGTTCTGAAGGTCATCTTTGCCAGTTACTGCATACCTTGAGCATACTTCTAGCCAATTTAGAATTAATCTGACACTAAAAAGGACTAGTAAGGCTAAAGAATCTCCCAGCAAAACTTAACTTTTCATTGGCAGAAATGAGGTTTTCCCTAGTACACGTAAGTGATGCTCACAGCTAACAAATGTAACTTTTGGGTTGGTCAGATTTTTTTTATTGTCATGTATACAGGACAACAATGCTAACTGGATACAAATAGAGGAGCACTGCAACATGAATGTGTTTTACCTTTTCTTCTTCTCTTTCATTTAATTTTTTAAAAACAAAGTAGATACTGCCACTCTTTACAGCCAGAAAAGCAAAGATTAGATACACCTGCCTCAAACATTTGCATTAAGCATGTGACTCCTTCAAAGAAATTAGAAACCCATGAAATGTGCACATGAAAGTAAAGTTGACATGAAATAGGAGAATAAAATAAACATCACAGACTTACCTTGCTGCATTTGAGGATGAGCTGTATAACTTGGAGGATGTGAATACGGCATGTACCCTGCAGGGCTTTGAGGAGCATATGGACTAGGCACTGGACTGTTCTGTTGTGCCAAAAATCTGTTACCAGAGCTTGTCTGTGGTGGCACAAACCGGCTAAAAAGAAAACCAAATTGAAAAAAAGTTTTTAAAAGTTGGAATAGAAAATGCAG
The DNA here is from genome assembly GCA_008033365.1 of Pseudorectes ferrugineus. NCBI lineage: Eukaryota > Metazoa > Chordata > Aves > Passeriformes > Pseudorectes > Pseudorectes ferrugineus. The sequence continues at coordinate 12,552 of QWTY01001804.1, read as the reverse complement.
ACAAATTCATTATTTCTTTTGGAAATTATACCTTCAGAACATGACAATTTATTTAAGATAAAAAAAGCCCACAACACAATCCAGAACTTCCTTCAAAAGCAGTATTTTAAGCTGTCTATACTTTCCTAACTGCAAATATTACTTAAGAGTCAGAAGATAATAAAAAGCATTCACAGGACCTCCACCTAGGGAAAGGAAACAATGACACAAACATGCATGGAAATTAGATCCACAATTTCCAAAAGTTAATCTCAGCAGTTTGAATGAAAGTAACAGCAATTTAAACAACAACTCAGTCACTAGGATTAACAAGGAGCCATTTACTCTTTCTTTACTTTCCAGTAAGATTTCAAATAATGCCAACTAACAGAACTACACTGCCAAGATACAGGAATGTGATAGGCAGCTAGGTAGGGCCCGAACCGAGCTCACTGAATACAATTTTCTCTTTCACTGGCTTTATCTTAGACTCATTCTACAGATAGGAAGCCATAAAAATAACGTTGACTTGTGACAGTAATACATGTACATTATCACTTACATTCTTATATGAGCTTCTCAAAATTAAAATAACCAAATAAATACATCAGAAAGTACATTACATGTTTTCATAACCCTCAGTTCTAAATATGGAACTATAAGAACTCCATGAAGGTAAGCTACCATAGAAAGAAACAGTAAAGTACTTAACACAAGGATTTTGCAAGGATTTCAAGAAAACTTTGTACTATTCATTGTAATATTCACAACTCAAAAAACCTTTTTAGATATCCCCTTTAGATATAAAAGTTAAGAAGTGTACTGGTTGTTGTGAAGATACAGAACATTTCATTTGCCAAACAGTTACAGTAACTTGAAGTGAAACCTGAAATCAGTTTATTTTAATAATGATATCTAATAACTGAAGATGGGACCTGTTAAAGTCCAGAACCTGGGCTGAAACTACATGCAGAACTCTCTCCTCTAGTCCAGAGTACTTTAATATATAAATAAAAGCCTAAACTATAGGTAGATGCTACTTGCAAACACTCAAAAACTTAAAAACCCAGAAATTTGACAAGGATGCTGCTGGAAGATTGGCCAAACTATTAGGCCTATCTTTCTGCAAGAAGCCTTTTGTATACCTGTTACAGTAGTACTCCATGCTTTTACAAATCTTCTTTCCCACCATTCTGCTAAACCAGTACTGGGACATGCTGGAACACAGCAGCCTGTTCTCTCCTATCCTTTTGCCACCAGTCTCAGCCTCTGACACAGGTACAAGACAACCAGAGGGTAACAGGAGGCAGAGGGACTCCTCAGGCAGGAAAGAAAGTTTGGCCAAATTACAGGATGGAGCGAGAGAGAGGAGAATTCATGATGAATCCTTGGAATACAGGGATTAGTTCACTGACAGAAAGATATTTCTTTGCATATGAAGAAACTTACCCCACTGTCAGACAAATGCAAAATTTGTTGTGACACTGATCATCTTCCACTTACATACTTGCAACAAGAATTGGCTGTCGTGTAGGAAGAACTTGCAGTTCACTCCCCTCCCACCACACTTAAAAGAAAGGATTACCTGGAAGGGCTATGTGAGATAGTGGTTTGTTGATAATTGGAAGATGCAGGACTACCACGCATGGAATTCTGAGAAATATTAAACTGCGACATCATCATCCCTATTAAAAGAAAGATAGCAGCATTACTTTATATGCATTTCCTTTTCAATCAATGAAGTATCTCATTTCAGAATTTACTATATACAATGAGATTATAAACTTTAATGAGATTATAAAATTTACAGACAGTAAGATCATCTACCCACAACTGTTAAAAAACATTAGAAATTACTGAATTCATGTATGATGTCCATTTTACATCATGACATAAAATTGTGTTCCCTAAAGTTGTGTTAATTCAGTTACAAATATTAACAGTAGTTTCTTCATCTGTTCCTTAGAGCTTCCTAAGTCAAAACCTACTATTAAAGAGAAACATTTTAAACCAGGACATATATTCAGCACCCCGGGCTAGTGTGCACAGTGCTCGTTGTGCCAATAAGCAAAAGATTTGGCAGATTCACAAGTCAGAAGAACACAGAAAACTTATCTTCAGTTGTTGGAGCAAGTATAGCAATCAGTCATCCTGCGCTGAGTGCTGCAAGATATTCTCACTGCTCCAATAATATTTAGTGGTCTCTTCCTACCCAGAGAAAAAAGCTTTCTATTCCACCTCCACTAAGGTTAGAGGGAATGTTATCAAAGAGGGTGCTGAAATATTTCAATAGCAAAGCAGAACCAATATCCCGGCTGTGGCTCCCACAGCTAGTAGATAACCACAGTCATGTTTTGGAAGTTCAGGTGTTGAACCAGCTGGCAAGCCACATGTACCAGTGTTCTTGAAACTAATTTAAGAGGCATTTGGACAATGCACTTAATTTGGTTGAACTTTCGGTCAGCCCTGAAGATGTCAGGCAGCTGGGTTAGATGATCATGGTAGGTCCCTTACAACTGAAATATTCTATTCTATTCTGTTCTGACTCACATCATTATAAAGGAGAATTTAAAGGAATCTTTTTTTTCCTCTCTTCAACACAGGAATAAAGAATACCCTAACAACTACATGACACTTAAAGTGACATAGAAACACAAAAATGTAAACGAATTTGAAGTTATTTTAGTGACAGAATTTCATGTCTTTACAGCTAAAAAAGCGTCAGAACTCATGAGCACACAGTATCTTGGGAAGCCAAAGTAAGTGATCTACAGCCATAGGTAGAAGCTCATTTGTAGTATAAGTATTTTAGACAGTTAGACAAAAAGTCCCCAGTATGAAATTGTTGGAAGATTTTTGTTAATCCTACAGTTGCTATCATCAGTTTCAATTACTGCAATAATCACACGTGCAAAACTAGTTTCAGAAACCTTCCCTGTCACCCTCTTTTCTCCTCCACTTTCTCCAGCAGAGATAGAGATAAACCCGCAGGAATTAAGCCATTACTACCTCCCCGTAGATGGTAAATGCTGTATTCCATGTACTTGAGCACACTAAAACTGGCCCTGAAAAGGAGTTAAAGTCTCGTGTTGTGCTGAAAAAAGTTAGATATTTCCATACCTCAATATAGAGTACATTTCAGTGTCCAGAGTAACAGATGGGGACTTCTCAACTTCTACAAAATTTGTTTAAATGGATACTGGTTACCTCACATAGAGGCAAGTGAACATGAAATCCCAGGGATTTTTTATGCTGGAAGGAGCACCCAGCATGCCTACTGCCCCCTCACCACTCACTGCCACTCTCAACACAGCTAGGTACAATATTTCAGCCAAACAACTAACCTTAACATTCCTTTACAGAAAGCTGACATAATGTATCCATATCAGCATGAACTATACAGACAAAGTTTCAATTTTGTACTTAAAGTACAGAGTGCTCTTTTCAAGGGCTTTAAAAATATATCTATTTGTTTTCTCCTCCCTAATTTAAAACATGCTTTGAACCATACATGTGGTAGTTTTTGGTTTAAAAGAATGATGGAAAACATATAATTAATTTTCTAATGTAATTTTTAAAAATCCCCTAATTAACTTAATCCCTGATGGATAGCTCTCACTTCTCTATCTCTGTTATGGATGGCAGGAGTAGGCCCAGTCCAGGTAACTTAAAAGAAAAAAAAAAGAAAAAAAACAAAACAAAACTGAACACCCCCCAACAACCAAAAACCAGGTTTTCCAACGTTTCCAGACAGATAAGTGTATACGTGATAATGATGTAATGAGAAAGAAGTAAAAACAAGCCCCAAACACTGGGTCTAAAATGGCCTGGAAATTAGTCTGGGGCCATTAGCAATACAATACCTTCTTTTACTTTTTCACATTGTTGTCATATTACTACATAGCACTGAGAAAACATCATCCTAGTAGAAACATTACTAGAATGAGATTCCTTACATACACTCCCAGTCTTACTACAATTTTTCTTCTTGTAAAAAAGCAATATGCATAAATCCATTTTAGCATTCCTACCAAATGGCAAAGAATGCACTTCATAAAATCATAACTCAAGGTTACATAAAAATTCTTGCACAACTAAACTGTATTACAACAGCATACATGCTTAAGCTAGGATGGCTCAACAACAGGTGGTTTTTCAGTGAAACACATATTCTTATTGAAAGTGCACATGTGAAGTTTTTTCCTTTTACAGGCAAAAGTGCACTTGAGTATAAATGTAAAAAAATTATAGAAGTAATTGACATTTATGGAAAGATGCATAAGGTTTTAGTCTCCCAAAATTCGTAAATAGCTTAGAGCTGTAGGGCATCACAAGTTGCTAAGATGAGGAATGGTAGGGAGGAGCTGTTAAGGACGTCTCGTTCAACCTTATTCGTTACTCCAGAATTGTTAAGAATTCTCACTGCAATGATACACTATAATCATACAGATTTTCAGTAAGATCAACACATACTTTTTCAACTTAAATTATTTACTAAGACAAACATATAAACCTAGGCATAAAAAATTCAAAATAAAATTGTTTCAAAATAAGATCCAATTATTTATCCTAGAGATTAAACTTTGAGGTGAAATGAAACATTTTTTAGAAAAATACCTGGTAGCTTTTATTTTCCTTCTTTTTACAATACAATTGCTCTCAGAAGATGTTACAGTACATAGCTTTAAATCACTGTCAAATACAAGGCAAGGCATAAATACAACAGTTATGCTCCATATATATTTGTGGTTAATATCAGTCCCCTAGATTTACAGAACAACATAAAATTAATCAACAGATAATCAAAAATCCTTACCGCTTTGTACCCCGTATCTGTTTTGCATGCTTTTCTCCCTGAAAACATTAGGATTCCTTGCCAGGATAGCCTGCAGCAAGACTGGTATATCTCCCTCTGGATCATCACTGCCAAGGTTATCTTTCAACTCTCTGGAATTGTGGAAGTAAGCAAATAAAGAGGCAAATGCATTTTCAAATTATAAGAAACTATGAGTCAAGTAAAAAAAAACAAAACCAAAAAAACCAAAAAAAAAACCAAAACCAAAATGAAAGAAGACAATTTACTGTTAAAATATAGGAAAAATCAAGTCTGCAAAGCACTGCTTCCTGCCTCTAGTTTTTTTCACTCTCTTCTTTAAGGAATGGCAGAAGAAATATTCCTCCTAGTCCTCACAGTCATTTTCTGTTACTAAGCTCTTACATATATATGGCTGTCAGTTTCAGACTATCATAAGAAGTTTCTTAGGCCCATTTTTATATCATGATCTTCTCTATAAAAGAATGCTCTGGCTTATCATCAAGAACATATTATCATAAGAGTGAAAAGAACATACGCATGAATGTATAACATTCAGGTTTCAACCCAATGCTTTGAAAATCTTTTTATTTTGAAAAGGGGAAATAGGCATATCTTTGAGATCACAGGATTCCCTCTGAACCATAAAGAAATGTAATGTATTTTCTATAAATGCATCTGTGCACTCACTTCTTATTTGCTTTGAGGACTTTTAAAAGCTAGTTCCATTTGAACAAAACAATTGATTAGAACATGTAGGAAAACGACAGGGTTGTCAACATAAAACAATTCAAAGGACACCAGGGAGAAATAAAAAAAAAATAACAAAAAGAGAATACATTAGCATACTTGATGGCTCAATTGTTAAAATACTTAAGTTCAATACCTAATCAGAATTGACACAGGTGTCAAAAATTTTCTTTTGGCTATGTAATTTGTCCATGCGCATTAGTGACTGACGTTGAACACAAATTAGTATTGCACAATCAACGCCATGAAGTTTGCACTCTTAACTATCAAGAAGGGAATAAGCATCAGACCTATAAAATAACCACCACAGTTACGCGTAAGGGCTGCTGGACAATTATTAATGTGGTCTAACTGAAACATTTGACTCTTACATTGCAGCCATGTGCTAAGCAAGCCTAATGAAAAACATGCACGTTCTAATTTTCATATTCTCACAAACATCCTTCTCAATCCAGTTAATTTTGATTTCAAGGAGTAAGGATGGTGATCTGATGTAGGAGTTCAAAATACATACATGTGATCTGTTGACACCTGATTGAGACTGTGGACGAGCTGTGAAACCAGATTTTCATCCCTGCAAGCCAGAAGGCAGTTCACCTCTTCAGCTATCCGTCCATTGAAAAGCAGGCTTTTTGTTGTGGTGGCAGGTAAAGGTGATGGAAGAGGCAGCTGGTTCAAAACTATTATCAGAAAACAGGAAGAACTTCAGAATCAATTCACGAGACACAAACATACAAATGTGGACACCCCCTTACTCTCTCATGAGATTAAGAAAGAAAACCTGACAACTAGATTTAAAACACAGGGAACACTTCTGCATTTTTTTAAAATTCTTGAATACATACACAAAACCACACATATCCCCACTCACATACCCACACTGGACTCTCTAAACATTCCAGAATATTAAGCTATTAATTATGTTATGGCATCTCTCTCGTGGAGCCAAAAGCATGGATGAAAAATAGGAAATGCAAAATTTTTGTAGCTACATGCAGTGCTGTAAATGCATTGAACATATACTTCCAGTTTTCTACTCAAATATCAATATTTAATCAGTGTTCCCACTTTATAAGGTCTTTAAAGAAAAACCCAAAAAAACTACCCACCAAAAAAAACAAACAACCCAACAACCAATTAAACCCACTAATTAATTCTCAGTTTATTCTTCTCTGCCTGTATTTATTCCTATGCAAACCATCTTCTCAAGACAGGGCTAGTATTGCTGGTTGGTGTCTCCATTGAAGTCAGAAAAACTTACTCACAAATCTCATAAAAGATTTAGTGAAAACACGATTTCAATTAGATTATAAGCACATTTTATTTTCAGAGGGCATTCTTAGGTCTTCAGACATAACAAGGAAGTGTACATATAAGAAGGCTTGACCAGATGATTGCGGAGCTACTCAGACCAGAGGAGGGTAAGCCAAAGGAGGCCAAAAGGCTAGATACAGAGGAAGGTCACTTCAATGGGCTCAGGAAAACAAGCTGACTCTAACTGCAAGTTACCAGGCTGATCACATCCCTGAGATCAAGGTTTTAACTCGACCATTAGAAACAACTTCGGAAAAAAAATAAACCAGCCTAAGTGAAACATATTCTTTTGGTTCCTTCATATTTTGAAATTACTTATTAAAAAAAAGTGGGGTGATTCCAGCATTTTTACCCCATACAATGTATAACATTGCTGAACCTAGAAATAAATTGCAATTCAAACAGAAGTGTGTAATATATTAAAATCACCAGCTTTCATTACTTGCATCAGATTACCTTGAATGTGCCTGAAACTTGGAAAAATTAGCAAAATCAGCAAAACATACTGATTAAAGCAGCGTAAATTTCGCTAGCCTACTCTACTGCCTTCAGGCATCATGTCACCAGTTTTCAGGGCAACTAGTCTTGTCCATTCCAGTTCAGTGTTTAAAGGAACTCTTGCACCAGAGTCTGATCAGTGACTTCTACCAGTTAAGTAACCTTACCTGCAAGTGCTTAATTCTGGAAAACTGTCCATAGCCAGAAACTTACTGTTTGCATCCTGATGGTCTATTATTAGACGTACATGATCATACATACATACACATCTAAATACATAAGCTGCATCTTCCACTTAAATACTTCAGAATATACCAGAAGGACATGAAGTGGGTTTTTCCTCCAATACATCTGCCTTTTACTGAGCAATTAAATTCAACTGCTGGATATGTACTTCCAGTGTTTCTTGGAAAGCCTCCAACTTTCAACAGTGTAACAATAGAAGTACTTAGAAGAAGCACCTAGGTCACGGAGTCCAATTATTGTCAGACAGACAACTGAACTATATAATTTTTCTTACACTTTACATAAACAAGACACCTCTTTGTTCCAACTGCTCTTACTGCAATGGTTGTTCTAGGACCTCACTATATAATAATAAATCTCCTCTTAGTTTTCATTAGAAATTAATTTTTGGTCACATTATAATGATTTGGTTTTGTGTCAGTATCAGCTTTTAATGTAAATTGTTCTTTTTCTTTCCTTGCATTTTGTCTTCCTGATGTATTTAAAGTCAGCACACACACTTCATATGCTCCTTTTGCAGGCTGAACAGCAAAGAAAGAAGACTCAGGTTCAGCCACTTATTTTTATTCTAGCAGTCATTTTGTGCACCTATTAACTAGTTCAAAATTAATGAACTAGGTTTCAAGTATATTCAGCATATTCTACAACTCTCTTGATTAGTTGCACATCAGTCTAACCCTGTATCTCTCTCTTTTCAATGAAGATGGTAGGATGCATATTTTAGGGAAGTGCTTTATCATTTATATGTTTTTCTTTATTTGTGTGGTACCCAGATACGTTACTGAATGATATTCCAAACAAATAATGAATTCCTATATTTTGTTTCAGGTTTCCTTAAGCATTTTTTTAAACCAGCATTTCACTTTATGCTTAAATATGCATGGAGTTTTTTTGATTGAGTTTTACAATTCCAGCAATAACAAAACTAACATATTTAATGTCAAGTCTGATTTTAAGCAGATTTAATGCTAAAGAACTTCTAAAATAAAAATCTTTTTAGTATTTTGAAAATGCAGGTATTTACCAAAGAGGTAGAAACCAGCATAGTAAAGACAAGAAAAAGAAGAGTACTTACGGTCTGTAAGACTAGCAATCCCTGCAAGAGTAGTGATGGGAACATGAGGCATATCCCCATTCATCCTGAAGTTCTGGGAGAGTAGTGCCTACACAGATATTTCAGTTCAGGTGCCAGCTATCATTACTTCCCATCTCCCAAGCACTAAACACAAAACAAAAAGAACAAAACCAAATAAAATTTCTCAGTTTACTTTTTAAAAATTTTAAATTCATTAACATAAATGAAACAGACCATACTACCTTTAGCTGCATACTAAGTAAATTTTTTTTAAGAGTGGGTAGAACAGTGAAGATTTTAAATAACAGGTGGCATTAGACAACTAAAAGGCAAGCTTCCTTCTGGTCTCAGAAGCAGCCCCTTCATCAAAAAAAGGTGCAAGTTAAGGCAATTTTAATAAAAAGTTCGGTCAGGTTATACAATACTGATTCAAAAACTGGTAACAAAACTTCTGTTAGTTCATGCTGAAGTGTGATAACACTTGATGCATAACCAGTTGAAGTAATCAGCTGTTACATTCACTTCCCAGTTTTGCAGAAGAAGGTATTTTCATAAAGACACTAGCAAAACTAAAAGTAGCAATTTACAGATTCAAAAATAAAGGAGCAAACAAACTGAAAAATATAAAATTTAAGTACATTATAAAAGTAGTAGCTATTTCAAAATTGATTGGACAATATCTCTTTAATATATAACTGTCTGGTCAAACTACTACCAGAAATTCTATTAACTCCTCCTGGGGAAAAAAACATAGTTTTGCCACCACTGAACTAGCTCATTTATTTCTTGTAAAACAGCACATTTTATATTCAGCTACAGAAAAAGGAATTAGTTCACTCAGTTTTCACTAATTGTAAAGATCCAAAATGTAAGGAAGTCCACATTGCTAAAAAAAAAATAAACTGCAGTTCCAAACCATCAAAAATTTACAAACATCACACATTACAATCCCCTAGTATATAATGAAATTGATAGGATTTTTCTGAAGACATTAAAGGAATTTGACATGTGGTTACCTGTTGTAGACATGCACCTGTGTTGACAGTTTGGGAAATAGTAAAAAAAGTCCTTACATAAGCATTTCTCTTATCTACTGAAATGCTGAAATCATGATTTACTCACACTTACTTTACAAGCCTACATTTTTGAGAATTACATATAAAATACATACAAACCACAAGATGCTTGTCATTTCCTTAGTAATGTTTATCTCATTCTTTCTCATGCCACACCAACGTGGCAACATATGGCAATATACAGCAATATATAAAATACCACTGCTTATAAATACACATAGACTCCAAGAGAAGGGAAACAATGTTATAAGTCTTTTTTCTGCTCAAAGTTTTCATCAGCCACTGAAACTACGTTTTCAAAGTTTCCCTATCTGCACATTCTTTGCAAAAAATACTAACACTGAGGTTAAACAGAATTGACAGTGAGTTGACTTCCTTTGCTGCACCTGCCAGATGCAGCAAATCTAATCTAAATTACTTTTTTTAAAATTAAAAATACAGTACATTGCAGATACAGAAATCTAGTAAATAAGGAAACTGCTACAGACTACAGATAAATATTCTATGTGAGTTGCTGTGTTTGGTTTTTTATTTTAATCCAGGAGAAAACATCCCTCAGAGCAGTTTCAAGTGCTGCTCGATACTCAAGGATTTTTTACCCTGAATGAATACAAATATATGCAGAATTTCAGTGGTTGCCTAGTTCCATAAATAAGCAATTCTTAAAAAGAAATTTTTAAAAAATCAAAAAAATACTCTAAAAGAGTCCCATGAGTCTGCAACAATAAACCCACAGGAGACAGCACTTCTAGAATCCGACTTTTCACTGAAAGCCTAGAAACTAAAGAACACCTTTCACACATAAATTATATTTACTATAAAAATGTCATGTCTGATGACTTCTCCTGACTGAAACTGCATCAAAGGAAAGGCCACGTCACTAGCCAGTATTATCGGAAATTTTTACGTAGTACAGAAACAATGAAATATAAGAAAAAAAAGTCTATTCACTTTCACTTCCTCATCACGTGAGAAAGGTGTTAACAGAGAAGCTGTCACTCCTAATACAAGTTCATTCCTAATTCAAGTATTACTGCCACAATAAATAAATTACACAGACATTTTACAGGAAAAATTCCTCCAAAACTAGACACATAAAATTAGAAATCTTCTCCACAGATATGTGATAAGAAACCTGAACCTGGCAAGGTCCAGACCTGAGAGTGGAGCAAGTGCAGTGAGCTGGGATGGTCAGGGGAAAAGTAAACTTTCTTTGAAAGAGAAGAGTAAAAGGGGTTGGTTTGTTTAACTAACAAAACAAAGGTCAAGAGGGGATGTGGTTGCTCTCTCTAAGGCAGTCAAAGAAGGTTACAAAGGAAGAAAGCCACAGAGCAATGCTAACACAACAATAAATGGGCACGTGAATGCAAGCAAGAAGAAAAACAGAACAGAGCTTTTCACCATCAGAGCTGCCAATTTCTCCAACAGCCTTCCATCAGTAGAGATAAGCAACATCACTACTCCAAAGACGGATTGTGCAGATGTTTCAAAAGGGATGGGATGTAGCTGCCTGCATCAGCTGGGGGCTAAGCATGGTAATTCAAAGAGATCTATCTCTGACATTATGAAGTTTTTGTAAGCATGATGAAATGAATAAACAGATGAGAGTAAACAAGAGAGAAAGAGAGACTGATGGGATTAAGTGATGGGATTAGTTTATAAAACAAACACAATATGAAGAAACCACATAGTAATATCTGGGTCCAAATACTACATCTGTTGTGTTGAGGGCAAAATTGCATCTGTTATAAAATTGGCAAACAAGGTGGGATTCAATTCCAGAAGCAGAGACTAAGATCCAGTGAAACTACAACTCAAATTTGATGCTACTGAGAACATCAACAAACTCACTTGTTTAAAGATTTTAAAATCTAAAGCAGTTAGGGGAATAAAAACTGACAGCTCAAGACAGTATAGGTTGTTCCATACAAAACATCAGAACAGCACGTAACAATAGCTTGACTGTCAGGCAGGTTTTGTTGGGGTTTTCTCCCCTACCACCATTCCCCAAATGTAGGAAGAGTTAAAAGTGCTACTGTAGCAGCTCACAATTAGTCAAGAAGAATCATCATTTTCAATATCTAAAAATTTTCCATTGCCAGGTTTGTTCAGTAATTGTTACCAATAGTATAACATTTTTACCCCTTAACTGAAAAAAATGAAACTGTTAAGTTATATTAAATGAATTAAGGAAATCAAAGATCTACACTGGAAGGCTTTTAACCAATGCATTAGATTGCAGTTCAAACAGAGTACAAGAAATTCAGCCTACATATATGTATGAGGTCTTGTATATTCAGTATATAGGTATTTATGCTCTTGCTTCTTTATAAGAAAGAACGGATACCATAGAAGACATTTTAGGGAGGAAGGAACTGCAGCGTACAAAGGAAGCAACACAAAGAACGCCTCAGTGAAAGGAAAACAGTGAAATGGCAGCATATCTAAAGAATAATGCATGAAAAAGTTATCATCATAATACACACTAATAAAGAAAAGCCAAGCCAAGATAGCATGGAAAGTAATATTTAAAAAGTTTAGGCTATGGATAATAAGTACACATTTAAAGTGTTATTTTTGTAAGTTATCCTTTTCACTTTTTTAAAAAAAAATTATCTATATTTGTATGTTATCTTCTTTCCTCCCTTTTTTTTTTTTAATTATCTATATTCCCCTTTAATGCAAGGGCAAAATTAAGGGAGGAAGAGAGGATGAAAGTAAGTTGGGAACAATTTAAGTACAGATGCTGACATCCAGTGAAGAGAGACTACAAGCATAAAAGGGAAAAAAAAAAAAAGCAA